>NQII01007441.1:0-99716 GCA_002778355.1 Clitarchus hookeri
GAAACAAAACAAGAGGAGAAACAAACGAACCAGCAATGAAGACAAAACAAGATATGAAAATACACGAAAAAAAAACTCTATAGATGACCCAACGAAGACAACACAAACGTACACTGTGATGAAGAGAATTATGTAGGCTAAGTTCAAAACCTGACGACACAAGGAAGGCAGCGCAGAAGAACATACGCATAGTTTCCTCGGCGAACCAGTAGCATCGTTTGGTAAGTAGCATCTGTTCCCGTTTTCAGGAAAATATCACTTGGTCCCATTGCAAGTATCACTCAAAGAACTTAGCTAGGCATAGTTTCAGCGATGTTGACAACGAGCAACGGAAAGAGGTTTCAAGCCTAAACAAATGTAACTTTTTAATTCTATCCCTTTATATGCTGACTTTCGCCCTCCTTTTACGCCGCGAGACTAACCATGGGACGAAAGCATGCGTACACTTATATTTAAAAATAACACATCCATGGATTATCAGGGATTTAAACCGAAACGCGACTTAAGCAACCTCGGCTAAGGAGGTCACCATATATGGTTTGGTAACCATTAGAATTCGGCTATTTAATTTTATGCTTAAAGGTGTAATAAGTGCAAACGTAAAATATTAATATTTCTAGAAAATATCTAAATCTTACGTTATCAACACATGGATACAAGTAATTCAGTAATTATGTTTATATGCGCTGCAAAGATACCTCAGCGGGCAGAAAGAAACATAATGTTGAAGTTTACACTTTACACAAAAATACCCTATGTGCAAAGAGACGAAACAATGAAGATGTCTACATACGACACAAAAATACCCTATGGGAAGAAAGAAGATATAATGTAAATGTTTACATGTGCCACAAAGATATCGAATATGCGGTCAAAAGAAATAATGTTGAGGCTTATATGCGGCACAATGATACCCAATGGATCGAAAAAGAAACGTACTTGACGTTTACTTACAGCATAAAATACACAGCAAGCAGAAAATAAAAACTAAGGACGGCTTTCAAACTTGTTCAGTTAACCACACATAAATTGTTTTCATATTTTCTCCCTGCTAACTCGATCAAGTCCCCGTGCACTTACTTGATTCCCGACTGCAAGGCTGTGAGACTGGAAGGAAGTTGGAGGGTATTGCTCGTAGTGTAGTGCGCGTTTTGTTCTCTCCCGGCTCATAATCGCCTAAAAACATTCTGAAGAAAACAACGCCCATCGCAATTTCCCTAGAAGCATCCAGACCCCCTTTCGTGGTGAAATTGTGTAAATGAGGTAAATATCTTTGTATATAGAGAAAACCTCTTAAATTAACAACATGCCTGCAAGTGAGTCCGAAGTTGGATTCAGTCCAGCTGAGTGTGGAAGTTCTTTAAAGCTGTCCATAAGCCAACTTTGTTCTACATTTGGATAATATGTAATGGTTTCGTAACACGATATCAACGGTAGCTTGATAAAACATTCAAAAAGGGTTTATAAAGCGAAAATATAAGCATTTTAACATAAAATATTTATTCGTACAAATTTCGGAAAGTTATTTATAAACGAAGTTGGTTTTCAGCCACAGTATTCATTCAAGTCATATAAGTGTCATGTAAAAATTCGCGAATTTATTTCAGTACATGTTAAGACTTCGAAAAAACGTACCTATTTTTTACTTTTGCGATTGGCCCAAAACCTATTCGACGCCTCGTCGAGGACTCTGCGCCAATTAAAAAACAGACAGCGATGCAGTCTCAAGCACAGCCTCTCACTGTAATAGCAAGTAGCCAATGAGAAGTTGATATATGCTAGAATATACAAACTACTATGGAGCCTAGCCTACATATCATTAAACTTGCGAATGTTTTCCAATCCCTGGCCGTAGATCGTGTGATTACTTTTTACGTCATTTTCGTCCATTGTCATATTTTTGTAGACTTTTATGTTATACCACAACGAAAAACTATGTAATATGCTCAAATTGTAAAAATAATTTCAGTCCCTTGAACGTTCTTATGCGCGAAGAGTTTGTTTATACAGAGACCTGTGCTGTTGTAATTCGATAGAACTGTGTCCGAGTCAAATGCTTGTGTGCACAGGAAATCGGCGGACTGTGTTGTTGATATGGTGACTGTTTCTGCATCGCAAGAAAGGGGTACTTGCGGCGCATTAAGACTGCAACTAGGCCATGGGTCACTGTATATATGGAAAACGTGCATTTAAAAAAAAACTAACTCGAGTACTGCTTAGTTTAGTGCAGTAAGTATATTTTTTAACATGTCGCCTAGCTACACACACAAGTTTCAACAACATAATGAGCAACGTAATGGTAGAGCGGAAATATATCAAAACTTCATTCTTCAGGCAATAGTGCCATATTCATAATTTTACCGACAGCATAGTAGTGAGGTCACAGCTCAAAGCCTTTTCTGTGACTAGATTGAGATGATTAAAAAACTCAATTTCGGTTCTAGTACTCATGTGATTCGTGATTCCACAAGTAAAATCCGACCTCTTTTAGTATTACAGTATTACTTTAAATTTCTGTAACAAGGCGCAGGCTGTATAGCAACAATAAATATTCAAATTCATTCTCTTTTCAAATCAATTGCGATAAATTATTACTCAACCACTTATTTGCACAGAAGACAGTCAATGTCCCTTATTTAATTCCAGATAATTGGATTATTACTGTAGAAATGAAGTGAGGCTGGAAGTGCACCGAAGAAATAAAAGAAGAGAATTTTTGTCCTCAGCGCAGGCTTTATGCAAACATCGCCATTGCAGTTCCCCTTGCTCGAAGTAACACAATAATGTAAAAGACTTAAGCTGAACTAGAGCTGTGTTATCTCCTTACAGTTGTTCGTGGGAAATGAAAATATTCAGAAGGTGACTTGGCAATGTAGTCGAAAGTAGTTCAAGCACGACCCTTAGACTAAAAACAAAGAGTTAGCAGACAGTGAAAATTTTCTGAATATATTGCTAATACAATACTGGAAAAAAGTTCACCTAAACCGACGTTTTGTAATAGATCCAAATTTTACTCACAAAGAGCATAAAAGACATAATCAGTGGCACAAAAATATCCGCTGGAAAATAATGTCTGTAGAGGTGTGGTAAGATATCGTTTAGTACAGAGTGTGCCCTTCTCGAGCAGCAATGGAAGCAGAAATTATTGCACGAAAACCATCATAAAAGTGACGAATATAGGCCTGAGGAATACAATCCTACGCACACTGCACTTGGTGGCTTAGTTGTGCAAGAATCGTCAATGATGCAGGAGATCGGGCCCGACGACATCCAACCCAGTCCCACACATGCTCAATAAGGGAAAGATCTGGTGATCAGGCTGGCCAGGGAAGTTGATGGACATCTTGAAGAGAATTTTGGATAGCGCGAGCGGAATTTGGACTGGTATTGTCCTGCGGAAATGGCGCATGCCCCTGCAAAATAGTTGCAGAACGGGTTGGATGTAGTTCTGGATGTACAGTGCATTGGTCAATGTTCCCTGTATTAACACCAGAGGCAAATTGCTATCGTAGGATATGGCTCCCCAAACAATTATCCCAGTAGTTGGCCCCGAGGGTCGCTGCAGTATACACACTGGAAGATGTCGCTCGCCAGGCAGATACCGAATACGCACTCGACCTTCATTAGCCCCAAGGCCAAACCGGGACTCATCACTGAACACAACTCTTTGCCATTCTTACATGATAAGTGCTCCTTTCTCAACACCAACGGATATGGGCTACACTATGCTGAGGTGTGAGGGGAAGTCTGGCTAGTGGCACTTGTGATGGTAGACCATCTTCATGTAAACGATTGCGGATGGTCCTAGCAGGCAGTTATTCGGCCACATTACGTCAAATCTGTTCTGCAGTCGCCATGCGACCCGCTATGGCCACTTGTAAAATGAGAAAGTCTTGGCGTGCATCCGTACGTCGCTGACTTCTGTCACCAGGTTTACGGGTATGTGCAACTTCCTCTGACCAACGGTACCACCATCGATGCACTGCTGAAACTTCTCGTCTAACATGTTCCGCAATTCTCCGACATTACCATCTAGCTTCCCGGAGTCCCACTATTCGGCCGCGTTCAAACTCTGTTAACTGTACGAATGGGGCTCAATTTCACCGTCCTGGCATGCTAACAACGTCCAAACTACCTCTGGAGTACAGTGAAGCCCATGAAACTACACGCTTCTCCAGGTGCTCAACAGGTTGCGTCTGTGTATTTTGACTGACACACTTAAATTTCAGTCTTCCCCAGCGTTGCTCTTACGATCACTTCCTGTGCTGCCCTCTTGTTATATTTTGTGCTAATTTGGTCCATTATGGTGTTCTTTTTTTTATTTTGCATTAGAGTAATTGTACTTTTAAGTTCGTCTGGGGAATTCACCTGGATTTGTATTTTGAAATACCCCGCATTTTCGTTTACTTATCAACTTCTGCAGTCTCCTCAAAAGTATTCATTTTCTCTTAAGCTAGCCACTCTAACTGTAGTTATATAATATTTGCACAGTGTAATCCAAAAAAGAATGGGCAACCATTATAAAGAATAAGAAATATAACTCTTTTTCACTGAAAGAAATGCTTAGGACAAACAATATTTGTTCCTATCAACAAAATATTTTATTTATATAACCAAATATTGTAGTAAAAATTTTGTGTTTTGGCAAACATCCACTGTGTATTTTCACACAAACAAAGAAATGATCGCGTGGAAACACTTTTCGTTAGACATTATGAGAAAAAAAATTCTTAATTCTAAATCATGATACGCAGTTAGTAAATAAAACACGTTTATGCGACAACCGAGATTTGGACCTAGAACACTGGCTTGGTAAACTGACACTTTACTCACCGACCTACGAGTAATGTGATATAAACTTTTAATTCATTTGATACTTTATATATACATAGTACTCTTAGAAACACCCACACTCATATTCCGTTTTATATATTCATTTATTTTATTTTTGCCTTCACTTATAATTATATCGTCGAAATCATTTATACCAACATACCGAAAAGTGCTACCGGTATACTAATTTTCACACAAATTGTATCCGAACGCTCTAATTGTATTTTCGAACAAATATTCCCACATAGCTCTATCATAGTGCATATATCTTTATCTGTATATTGTACAGCGTGTGGGCAGTTGAGTCTTCTGTGCCTGTGCCTTTAAAGTAAAACAGGAGTATAATTCAGAGCAACAACAGTGTGCATAGCGCCCAGCACTAGTTGTTATTACAGCCACAAAGCCACGCCAGGCAATATGTTGCCACTTCAGATGTTTGAGTAATCCATGCTGGGCACACCGGTCAGTCCCGTAAAGTCTGCACCCAGACAAAATTAGCAACACAGTGTTTTAATTGGCTGCAGTTTAATGCAATCCAATATAAGGAGATTACGCTCCTTCCAATCGCGTTGGGTGGGTGTGAATACCACCTCACCTATCAATAGCACCGTACAGAGTTTAAAATGCACGCACCACCTTGATGGGCCGAGGCCTATCCAACCTCTACGAACGCGCTTCGTAAACGAGTCCTCTTACTAGGCGGACCAGACCGTCGTCCCTTCATTAGCGAACATCAACCCATCGAAACTGGGTCCGACGATATGCCGCTTTTATTCATCAAAGGTTACTCAAGAGCCCATCACCAAACCTAGCACTGTGTGTCGAGGAGGTTCCGTGGGAGGGAATGCTCTCTTTCTACCTGGCCACTGAGGCCGCATGTGCCACCGTGCTGCCGTGGCAGCCCTCCAGGCAAATACCCGCCTCCATGCTCCCTCCCAGCGGGAGATTCAACCAATGCCACCCAGAGCCCAACCCGCGATCGGTTCGGCAAAGGCCGGGGCTTCACACCAATCCCCTGGGTCCCCACGACTGTTCCGCCCACACTGAGTTTGCACCCAAAGCAGCCCAACTCCTCCAGGACGCCAGACAGTCCCTTCTGCGGAGTTCCGCCACCTCTAGATCTACCCGAAGGCCTCAGTTGGGGTTGTGCACTCGGCTCGCGGGACACCACCGCAGGCGAGGAACATATGCAGCCTTTGGTAAGCTACACATGACCTCGCCGTGGCTGATCGCCAGTGCACTGACGGGGCCACCACTAGCCCATTATCGTCCTCGCTCCGTCAGCCACGGCGTTTCCACCTTTTTTACAGCCCTGAACTTTCGAGGAGGTGGAGATGGATTTGAGCAGCGCTAGGCTATATATTCGCATCGCTGCCCCATTTCAGGGACCGTGTCTCGGCCCACGCAGCAGCACAGGGACAAACCCTTCCCTAAGGTCGAGAAGGCCCAACCGGAGCTCGTTATCGTCAGCCGAGACGAAGAGCCCTCCACCGGAGCCAACAGTAGCTCCAAGCTGAGGGTCCAGTAAGAAGGTTACACCACTTCACGCCGATCTGCTCTTACACCCAATTAAAGGGGCCGATGACCACCACGTAGGCCTTCACCAGGAGGATGGCCGAACTAGGATAGTCATTCCCGTAGCCATGACTACCCAACCAGGCACTCTGGGTTGCTGAATCTGTACACTTTCTACACACCGGGATCTGCTACCGGCCTTCACCAAGTGCACTTTCAGCCCTCCCCGTCGCCTTACACCCATTACAGGTTGGTTGCCCGACCATCAGCCCAGCTCCACCCCCCCCCCCCGGGTCCTACCATAGTACAGCTAAATAAATTAAAGCCGGTAATGCAACTATTTAATTTAGTTGTTGGGAAAAAATTGGGATATCAATAGTGTCCGATTGTTCCAGCAAATAAAATATTGACTACATTTTGAACAAACTGGTAATTTGAATCTATCATAAGCTTTATGAAACTTAAGAAAACTTTACAAGCAGTTTATCACGTACTGCTGAAATCGTTTGCTTGTAATACAATACATGCTCATGTTATCGAGACCACTAAATACGTGTTTGGCTCAGCAAATTATTTTTAAATACATTATTTGGTTCAAGGTGGAAGGGACTTATAACCGGGATGTCGATAAGAATNAATAGTGTCCGATTGTTCCAGCAAATAAAATATTGACTACATTTTGAACAAACTGGTAATTTGAATCTATCATAAACTTTATGAAACTTAAGAAAACTTTACAAGCAGTTTATCACGTACTGCTGAAATCGTTTGCTTGTAATACAATACATGCTCATGTTATCGAGACCACTAAATACGTGTTCGGCTCAGCAAATTATTTTTAAATACATTATTTGGTTCAAGGTGGAAGGGACTTATAACCGGGATGTCGATAAGAATNGGCTCAGCAAATTATTTTTAAATACATTATTTGGTTCAAGGTGGAAGGGACTTATAACCGGGATGTCGATAAGAATGTAGGTACTGCGTACTTGACTTTTACATCACAGTCTCCCGTCATTTATCGCTGGAGAGGAAAAAAAAGTGTGTTCTGAAAATTATGTGATATACTGCTATAATGATACGAATATGAAACAAAAACCTATCACCACCCTGCTATGTAGTAGAATAAAACAGTTCACTTTAATTTAATTATTTTAATTGTAATTCTATAAATGGGAGCAAAAATGCTATATGTCCTCATATTTAAATTTGCACAGGGTGCCTCTTATATTTAAAATAGCTCCAACTATCACAGTTATGTCATGGGAACGTATAAAAAAAATATTGAAGTAAAAACGATTGGATAACAGTTATAGACACTTTTTGCAAAACTTACAGCTCTTCATGATAAATGGGAAGTCAAACAGGAATAAATAACATTTTTAATAACGCGAAATTTTAACTGAGCTTTTTACATTCAGTAACCAAATATTACATACTTCACGACCATCGAGTAAGATTACATGGGGAATTTGGAAACAAATTACAAACGACCGAAATAGGAATAGACCTGATAAGACCTGCCCTCTAAATGCCAAAACTGGCTCAGAAAAATAACTAAAATTTCTATATATTTCATACATGTAGAGCACTGTCCATTCTCTACACTGTTCACGAAGGAAAATGAAACTGGCAGCATCAGAGCCATAAGCGAACGTTTCAAGGGCCGGGGTAACGATGCTCGCACTGTCTGCTGCTGGAGGTGCGAGTTCCCCTGTGTTTGCAGCCCTGCTCCCGGTTTCTCAGCGACTTTTATTATTTATTACTCCCCGAGGGAAATGTCGCGAGAGGTTGGCAGCTTGTCAGTGACGCTTCTCCCCTGCAGACAGGTGGCAGTACCTGAGGGAGATAAAACGCTCGCAACTCGGTATACATCACGCCCGCGGCGGGAAGTCTTGAATAAAGGTTAAGCGGTGCTAGAAGTCATTTTCGCCGCCTTGGCGCACTGCGAATGCCCGGAAACTTCTCAAAGAAAGAAAAAACTGGCCTTAATATTTATGTGAAGAGTGGGCACGTTTTGAGTATGGAATTATGGAAACCTCGCGGGGAAAATTAACCTTGGCGTGAGATCTCCAAGGTGTTTTCTCCATTTTTTATTTACTTATGAATACTTTCCCTACTATTCTACACTCTACAGAATCCCCGAATTCTTATAGAGGAACAACTAATTCATAACCAAAATCCATGTTCTTGAAGCATCTTATGTCGAGACTTTAAGATATTTGATTTAGTACTACGTCAGCATTTATTATCATGTATTGTATATTGATTTTATTAAATTATTTTACGTAATCGTACGATAACCCCCTGTTTTTCCAGAGAATTTCAAGATGTCAGCGCTCTTGTCAATGCGCCACAACGCCCCAATTAAAATTAAGAGTTCTGAAGTTTATCTAGGAAATTTTACAAAATAATGCGTCCTCATGGTAACAACACAATGTGACCTTTATAAAGCTGAAAATTATCTTACATTTTAAAACCAGTTGTTCCCCTATCGCAAAATTTATTGTAATCGTTTGNCCTTTATAAAGCTGAAAATTATCTTACATTTTAAAACCAGTTGTTCCCCTATCGCAAAATTTATTGTAATCGTTTGGCGCCTCAAGTTCAAAATTTGGTATAGATTTTACCAGTTTTTTTTTTTACTTACACATAATCCACACGCTTAATATAAACAAATTAAAAAAAAAACAATGTTTCAGCTCTAAGATCTAGGACGTTTAAGGAGCCTATGTATTTCAGACCACAGATATCAAAAGTGTTTCCATCTCATTTTTTCGTGATAAATATGCTTCTGCAGTTTGTCACTACTCCATTAAGTATTCTTGAAAGGGCACTTAAATGTTAACTCCTCCGTTCTGAAATTTTTCAAAGCAGTTTTAATACTACAGTTGAAATACATTTTTGGAAATTGTGATTTTCAACCAAAAAAAAACTATTTTACAGATTACGGACTTTTACTGATATAGGCCATCCACGTTTAATTCCAACTTTTCTGAAGCCCTGCCAAAGTTCTACTTTCAGGATATTCCTCCGCCTCATGAAAACAAAGCTTAACGAATTCCAGATAATAACGCCAAAAGGACAATGTATCTTATTCATGCGCATTCAGTATCTTGCATAAGAACTATTTCTTACAAGGCATTAACAACACGACTATTTTCTCACAGTTATTTCATATTGATTATAAATNCCTTTATAAAGCTGAAAATTATCTTACATTTTAAAACCAGTTGTTCCCCTATCGCAAAATTTATTGTAATCGTTTAGCGCCTCAAGTTCAAAATTTGGTATAGATTTTGCCAGTTTTTTTTTTACTTACACATAATTCACACGCTTAATATAAACAAATTTAAAAAAAAACAATGTTTCAGCTCTAAGATCTAGGACGTTTAAGGAGCCTATGTATTTCAGACCACAGATATCAAAAGTGTTTCCATCTCATTTTTTCGTGATAAATATGCTTCTGCAGTTTGTCACTACTCCATTCAGTATTCTTGAAAGGGCACTTAAATGTTAACTCCTCCGTTATGAAATTTTTCAAAGCAGTTTTAATACTACAGTTGAAATACATTTTTGGAAATTGTGATTTTCCACGAAAAAAAAACTATTTTACAGATTACGGACTTTTACTGATATAGGCCATCCACGTTTAATTCCAACTTTTCTGAAGCCCTGCCAAAGTTCTACTTTCAGGATATTCCTCCGCCTCATGAAAACAAAGCTTAACGAATTCCAGATAATAACGCCAAAGGGACAACGTATCTTATTCATGCGCATTCAGTATTTTGCATAAGAACTATTTCTTACAAGGCATTAACAACACGACTATTTTCTCACAGTTATTTCATATTGATTATAAATNTTGCATAAGAACTATTTCTTACAAGGCATTAACAACACGACTATTTTCTCACAGTTATTTCATATTGATTATAAATAAAACACTATAATTTATAAAAATATATAAACATTTCAATTTAACCAAAAATAGGGTAGTTTTATTTTAACACAAGTATAAAACATTCATGATACGTGACACACTTAGGAAATAACCAAACACATCATGTATGGGGTTACCTTTTAAAGGTTTTGTTTAAAAAATGTGAAGAAACCGCGAATTGACTATAGCGGCATTATTACTTTGCTTGAAATGCCTGCCAACAAATCCTCACTACGGAGAATATAATAAGAACGCAGAGGTGAAACGGCCCGGCCGCTTATTACGCGAAATACAGCCGCACACGCCAGTAAAACGGCGTCAATGGCCAACAAACTTCTGCAACGCCGTTCGCCAATCATCGCCCGGTAACCTACTCGCCAGCCGACAGTCCAGCCAATAGGGAACCCTTCGCTGCACGCAATAACCAATCAGACACAATCGTGTGCTCAAACTGACCAGTTAGTAGGTATATTAGTATTTTAGTATTTAGTAGAGTTCAATTCGGACGCCGTCGATAGTCACTTGTTCAGCGATCGTTGGGGCTGGTAATTACAAACTAAAAACTAAATACTGAAATACCAAATACGTTGTCATATTAGTCGACAATTTCGGGTCACCTGACCATTTGGTAAACCAATGGATACATCCGGGTGGCTCAAACATAGAGGTCGTGAGAGCCGATGAGGGTGAAGCGAGGTGAGTATGGAGTAGCGCGTGAATGCAAGTGCGGGGAAACCAGAGGTCCCCAAGAAAACCCGCCGGCCTGCGGCAACGTCCGTTCCAAGAGCCTCGCGTAGTCACCCAAATCAAAGGAACCATCAAGCAATTTTGCCTCTGTATACTTGCCTATTCTATGCCCTTACCTTCGGAACGAATCCTGCAATCTTTGTAAGACGAATATGTGACCGGAGCACNCATTTTCGGAACGCTGGAAGTGACGCCAGGTGATTTACTGTGCGTGGCGGTGTTTGGAGGGGTTGAAGTTGCTACATGAACGCTTCACTAGTATTAGCGCGCTTTCGCAGCACTCTACCATTTGCACCATCTCATTTTTTTTCTCCTGTCTCTCACAAGTTCCCCTCTCTTGCGTTAATTGATTCCATTTTCTTTTCAGCGGAATCCTCGTCGGAGATAAATGCGACTCCCCTGCGCTGCAATCTCGACACGCACATTTCTGCGGTGACCCTTTGCGTGCTCTACGCCAAGCAGTGAAAATAAATTAAGGGTAGTCCTGCATTGTTTAAGAACAATGCAGTACTTAACCTCGCGTGACCATATGCGAAGAACTTTGTGCCATTTTTATTCCTACATTTACGTTTTCAGTTTATGATAGTTCTCCATATAAGCATCAAACTGAAATAACACTATAGAACCAGCGAAGCTATTTCTAAATTTTTCCACGCTTTCAGTGGTAGTTTTCTTACCCGATACGAAAGAGCTCTGTCATCGCTTTTAAATGCTCGTAGCGCTGTTTTGCGAAAAGTAAAGTAAAGACTGCGTTACAACCGAAATAACCGCAACCGTGCCAGTAACAGAAAGAGTTGAATACTTTCCGTACAGTGTTGCTTGCTACAATCACTTGTAACGATTCTCATAACAACTGCCAACGCACAGTTGCATAGAAAGTAGGTGAATTTTCAATTATTTTGTGCGAAAACGCGTAGTCAATCAGAACGTTGNCCAACGCACAGTTGCATAGAAAGTAGGTGAATTTTCAATTATTTTGTGCGAAAACGCGTAGTCAATCAGAACGTTGAGGTACTAACGAGATGCTTACAGATGAAAGAATGATAAATGTATCAAGTCGGCCAACTTACACGAGCAAAAAGTTAAATAACTATTCGTAAAAATTTTCCATTTGGAAGTGAAATCCCATTGACTAACTACGAAAATAGCCGATATTTTTATGTAATTCCTAGCACAGCATTTTTATTATGGTATTGGTTATGGGTATGGATGTGTCTGTGATAATGGCTANTTTTTATGTAATTCCTAGCACAGCATTTTTATTATGGTATTGGTTATGGGTATGGATGTGTCTGTGATAATGGCTATTTCGATTGTAGCACGGCCTTTACTATCGTAATACATCCTCCGATTATTTTTAAGGAAGCAAAAAAGTTTGTGGGTTATGTTAGGTTGCTGGAGTGGATAGAAGAACAGAGTACAAAATTCGAATCTCTGTATGGAGTTAACAAGGTTTAGTGTAATTGTTTCATTCTGGTTTATAGGAATATAGAAATTCGAAATTCGAAATGTAACTTCTGAAAACATCGCGCGAGAGATGAAAATTCTAAATTTTACTGCAAAAGAGGTGCCGAAGTAAAACCGAAATCACGCGCTCTTAAGACATTTTTATAAGATTACGCCAACAATAAAAGCTCTCTTCAACTTACCCGCACCTGCGAGCCAGCAATAAGAGTTTCTAGAAAGGTACTTACCTGCCTAATCGAGGGGGAAATTTACTTGCGTATTAACAGTTAGTACCTCAACTCATGTAAACGATCCTAGCCAGCTACTAAAGGAATTGAGCAACAGGGTTCCAGTAGCAAATGCAAAAAGGTCAAGTTACTGACCCGCTCACCAGTCAGGTGATTTACTAAACATGAGCCAGCTATTAAAAAGAGTCTAGCGACTGGGTTAAATGGCAAACCCGAATAGTCGGGTTAATGACCCACTGACTAAACACGAGCAGCTACTCGAGGAGTCTGGCCACTGCGTTCCAGTGGCAAACCCGAATGGTCGAGTTGCTGAGACACTGACCATGCGAGCTAATAAAACCACGCTTTAGAAGGAGGAAGAGAGACGTCTTNGAATGGTCGAGTTGCTGAGACACTGACCATGCGAGCTAATAAAACCACGCTTTAGAAGGAGGAAGAGAGACGTCTTGCGACTGTCTTTTCCCTTCCCGCACAACGGCGCCGTTACCACAATGCAAGACGAGTAAAAAGCTATATAGTGTCGGGACAGGAAACACAAAAAACGCAGAGAAAATCTCCAATTACTTCGCTTCTTCTACTATTCTCTTCACAATCACCGAACCAAACAACAAAATACAGTGCAGAATCTTCTTATTAATAGGAATAAGCTTTAAACACAAGACATAGTTACATCTACGCTGTACATATTTATTACTTGGTGTAATGGTATTTTTCTGAACATGAATAAATGTTGCAAAACTTTTGCATGTATGTACATACATCAGCAATCATATATTTTTACTTTAAGGCTATGACTATGGAAAATTTAGTTACAGTGGAAAAGTCTTGGTAGGAGGAAAGTAACTGCGTTCTATGTGAATGTGTACTGAATTTCACCCCTAAGACCTGTAACTTATTAAAGCGCTGAAATTTGTTTTATTATGTAACCGGACCGCTTGATAATATCTTAAAAACGACGGCAGATATTCGAAATAATACAAATTAGTTATTTCGTCATTTTTTAGGGGGGGGGGTAAATGAATGTATTTGTTGTTAAATTTGTTATTCATGGCTGTCGTGTGTAATAATTAATGACAACTTGTTTTTTTACTATAAACATCATAGAGAGTTTAAAATATTTCTCGTCGCACTGCCCTTTCTGTTGATAGTTATATTTACTGTAATGGCGCGTGTGTTAGTAACTATTGGAATATTCATAAATATCATTAATGTATTTTTAAAAAAATTGTACATACATTTTTGTTAAAAATTAAAATAATATTGTAGTGAGGAGATACCAGCATTTCATGTATCTTGACCACTTCGACGCATTTAAAATACGAAAGCTAAGAAGACTAATAATAATCAAATATTGAAACCTCTTTTGATAGCTAGTCACTTATTTTTAGTCCAATGGACGTACTCATTAATTATTTTACATGTCACAAATTATGAGAGCTGCGTGAAGGTGGGTGTAATTTTTGCTGTATAGTCTATATTTACAGTTTTCCAGTTTCATATAAAATTTACTTAACGAAATAGATGGTGTAAATTAAGGGAAAGGTTTATTATTTCTTGTACTGGACATTCTAGCTTTATTTTCAAAGCCTCAAATAGAAAACAACATGTAGTTAATAGTTGGCCAAGAGACATACGTTTGCATTTACGGCTGTCAGCATTCCTTATATGGTTGACAGTTAGTTCATATAAACAAAAGTGACATTACCTATTGTTTAAATAATCTTAATATGGGCCAATAGTCTCACAGTGACTGTTACNTCATATAAACAAAAGTGACATTACCTATTGTTTAAATAATCTTAATATGGGCCAATAGTCTCACAGTGACTGTTACCTTCTGCTGGGAAAATATTAGCAGCAACTTTAGGGGCAATTTATGGCATGCCAACTATGGGCCACTCANACTGTTACCTTCTGCTGGGAAAATATTAGCAGCAACTTTAGGGGCAATTTATGGCATGCCAACTATGGGCCACTCATGGCATTCCAATTGTTGCTTACTGCTGGGGACGTATTACTGATAATTTCATGGACCATTTATGACATGCCAACTATATATTGTGAAATAGCAAATAGCATAAGTGAATTTACTTGATTTTTTTAATTATTTTTTTATTATTTTGTTTTAAAACATTTCCGTAGCCGTGGTTATGGTTCATAATGTATTTGCAATTTTTTTTCGTATATGTTAAGTTAGTCATAACATAGATGAAAAATATTCCTGGCACCCATGGATAAATAATATTCATTGTGTTTCTCTTTTAATTCGGCGGCAAATCCATTAAGGACTATGTGTCCATTTTGCGTTATCCTATGTGCATGTGTTGTTTCGAGCGACGAACACGTGGCAGCAGACACATTGCACCCACAAATTGGGCCAGCGTGGAGGAGATTGGCCTTGGCGTTGAAGGTGATGTAAGGGAACGGGGGCGGAGAGGGAAAGAGGAGGCATATTTTGCGATGATAAAGTAGCGCGGGTTATGAATAGCTCTAAGGAGAAATAAAAAGCTTGTTCAATACTCTCTCTGGCCACGCAGATTTAATTTCGCCATGCTGAGCCGCGCGAGTGTCTCAGACAGAAAAAAAGTAACAGGCCCTCATCGAAGTCCCCAAATTCAACTACGAGCTTCATTCGAGGGTAATAATTCATTTCAATACATCCTCTTCCCTGTAAAAAAAAAATTTTCTACGCGCACGCTTAATAAAGTTTAATTGCAGTCTTCGAAATGCTAACCCCGTAACTAGAGTTGTGAAAAAAAACTACCCAAACATGTACTAATTGATTTGAGCCTTTTAATGGGAATAACACAAGTAAAAACTTGAGCAACATCAATGTATTTAAAGATGCACTTTTTTATTCACTGTTCGACGCCATTCACTCTGTCACCTATTAAGTATAGGCGGCTGTTAAAGTAACAACGATGTTCATTTTCAGTGGCGTATTTCTTACAAAATTTACACAATAACTGAAAATACTTCCATGGCTTACATACGAAGTATTCCCATTTGAAATACTCTGTATTGATGGTTTCAGATAATTTAGTCACTTCCTTGGGGCGTGGGTTCGCAATCCTGCAGTGACGACAAAGTCTGACTGAATATGAAATAATATTCAAATGAACGATTTATATTTACGTCTAGGTGATTTTATACACTTTCGGAATGCCGCGTTTAACAAAATGTCTTCATTATCGTAGTCCGAGCACTGACAGCGTTCGGTGAGTAAAATTACTAAAGAACTAAACCAAAAGGTAATTTTTGTCTTGGTATTCGGACGTAAAAACTATTTACTAATAAGATAATGAAGGCCACACTTTGTAAAAGCCGTATCGTTCGAAATCAAATACTCTATGTTAAATTTTCCATTTATGTGCCGTAACATTCCACAAATGCCTTCAAATGAAGTCGCCAAATGTCATCAGTGCATTGTCATGTAATTGTGAAACGGCGAGAATCTATCGGTAGTTTTAAATTGATGCAGCAGTAATTACGTCATAATTACTTGAAAATGTTGCGAAGTTATGTTTGTGCTACAGAGTAGGGTATGTTACAAGAGAGGTATAGTTGTAGTTTCAAAATAAAGTGTCCCTAAAAAAACTGAAATAAGCTGCAAACCAGTAATTCAACGTGATGTGCGAAGCTGAGCCTTGATGACTAATGGACTAAGATGCATTCGTAGTAAAAGCCACAAAACGTGTATATTTTTGCAGCATGTCAGCTGCACTGAGTTTGANATGGACTAAGATGCATTCGTAGTAAAAGCCACAAAACGTGTATATTTTTGCAGCATGTCAGCTGCACTGAGTTTGAAGGGGAAGGGGGTGGTGATTGCCAACATTATTCCCATCCCTGTCAAAAGAAAATTCTAGAATAGTTTCTTAATACAATACTTTCCGCCCTCGTCCTTTTTATTAAGAGTCTAACTAGGGTCGCAACGTAAAATGAAAAAGAAAAAAATATTATTTGATGTAGTTATTATAGCTACGCGGTGCTTGTGTCTGAAAATATATACCGTGCCCAGTCGATCNAAAAAATATTATTTGATGTAGTTATTATAGCTACGCGGTGCTTGTGTCTGAAAATATATACCGTGCCCAGTCGATCACAGTCAGAAGAGCGCCGGTGCAATATTTCTCCCCCTCATCCGTCGGGAAACTGTCTTAGCGGGAAAATGTCTCCATACCGTCAATCAGCGAGCGTCCTCCATAAAATAGAATCGCCGCCTCAACAAGATGCGTAGAACTGTGCGTGGTTGCGTGGGGGCAGACTTAATAAAATTTACATTTTCATTTTGCTTTAATTTCATTGGACACAACATGAGGCGGATGCACTGCGAAAGAAGCTTGTTTCTGTTGACAAAATATTGGTTTGTATATAGCCAAGCCGGTATGAAGTTGCTCTTGTATAATGCTTCGTTATATTAAAAACATTTAATGGTACGAATTTAATGTTTTCGTCTATAAAATTAAACTTATTTTGTGGATGAAACCTTTTCCTGGATCAACATGAACCAACTCTATATATTTGTTTACTCATATAGAAATAAGTGTTTTTTTTTTGTCAGCTCAGAAAAGCCTTTCTTTCTGTGTTTGCTTTAACTAAAAAATAGAAGTAAATCAATGCATACTTGCCTCAAATTTGAAAGGTCGTGAAATGAATGACTTCAAACTGCGCTCGGAGTAGTTTTCCCAAAGTGGTGGGGTTAATTGGAATAACTTGGTAGCCACTGAAGGTGGCTTTCTCTGTGTTTTATGCAATGCCACAAAAGGAGAAATAGTAATATAATTGTATTAACAATTTATTACTGCTTTCGGAATCGCACAATATTTCTTCTTGTGTGCAGAACCTCCGTTTAACGAATGGCACCTTTCAACAGCTCATTGTAATGCCCGGTAAGCAGAGAGAGTAAAAAAAAAATCTACTCAGGGATTCTGAATTAAGGTAGGCGTCCGGGTGTGTGTGTGCAATAGTCTAGAGCCTTATAGAACATTATTTACACCGGGTATTCCCGGAAGTGGGATACTTTCCAACGAAAATGTATCTGTTACCTGCCTCAGTAGGCTCACAGAGTAAAATATTGTATGTGGTCCTAACGCAGATATGACTAACTTTTCATGACATCACTTTGGCGGCGTGTCGTTACATTTAAAATTTTACATCGTCATTATATCAGCGAATAGGTACTAGTGAATAAACCCATAGCAACTGGAATGTGTATACTTAGCGGAAGAATACGCAGTAAAGTGATTGTGAAACAGATTAGGGGTGGAGTAGCATCCTAACAGCTGATGTAGTTAGCGCTTATGGCGGTGGGACGTTGTAGAGGTGAATCAATGACGTACTGGCAGAATGCAATGGTGGCAAAACGGTAGCACATACCTATCTTTCAACGGCAACACACGCCAAGTTTCTAACATATAACAATTATGGTTTGGCCCCACCGGGATCGAACCCGCTTCACTGTGGTGGGAGGTGTGGGGTTAGACCGTTATGCTACCCGACCATAATACAGAGGACTGAATTAATGGAAGCAGGGCTCATAAAAAAGTCAACAAATTACGAGAAAAATCAACAGTTTATTTTGTAAAACATTTTCTGACCATTTTTTTTTAATTAAAGAAAAAGGTCACTGATATGACGAATTAAAATGTGACAATAGAAACAAGAAGCTGTGACCGCCGAATGAGTTGCTGACAGCCGTCGATATGGACACGTGACAACGAGGCGAGCGAAATCGATTGGCGAGCGAGCTTATCGAAATTTTATGCAATCACCGATGTGAAGAGGTGATTTCTCAAGTTTGACAAACGGCGTAGCGGAATTGGCAACGTGTAAGCGCGAGATCTAATGCGAGTGCGACTTTACTGGTGCAAGGGTGGATTTTCAACTGAAAAATTAATAACCGACTAAACAATTATGTCGTTTAGTAAAGGATTAAATGTTTTATAGCTTGCGTAGTTGTTCACAACAAACCTAATTCACCTTTAGCCAATGAAGTGAGAAAACTATGTATATGTTAGAGCTGAAGTAGAAGTGCTCAGAAAGTAGACTGTTTTAATGTAGCAGTAAATAAACTTGCTATTCTTCTAATGATTCGTACAATGGCGGTAGGTAATTAAACGAAAGCATTTAGCACATAAATACACCATTGCAAACCTACAACCTTGGTTAACCAATCAAATGAACCGTGGAACAGTGAAGTTTGTTCACCATACATTCATAAATGTTAAATGTGAACACCATGAGCGGCCCGAACGACATCTCCGCGATAATCAAACTTGTCAGCATGTCCGGTGTTACGGTTTGGACGGCGTCCGTAATTCTAGTTTTGAGGTCGTCAATGTTAGCCGGCAATGGTGGACGAAACTCTTGATCCTTTATGTACCCCCACAGAAAAAATCGCACGGGGTAAGATCCGGGCTTCTTGAGGGCCATTGATGAAGAGCCTGGTCACCAGCTGCTACTCGACTAATCCAGCGTTGCGGCAACGTCTCGTTCAGGTATCCGCGAACAGCTAGGTGCCAATGGGGTGGCACACCATCCCGTTGGAAAATGAAGTCCCCCGCCGCCTCTTTTAACTGAGGAAACAACAACTCTGTAAGCATGTCCAAATAAGGGATTCCAGTAATAGTGGGCTCGTGAAAAAAAAAAAGGGATCAAAACAGTGTCTTTGGATACAGCGCAAAACACGTTCACTTTGGGGGAAGCGCGCTCGTGTAAGGTGGTTTCATTTGGAGGTTCCTGACCCAATATCCGCACGTTGTACCGGCTTACCTTACCATTTGTATGGTAAAAACCAGCTTAGACATGAGGGCATCGTCTACCTCGTTATTTATCCCTTTCGGTAAGAGCCTGTACAAGCTGTAACCTGTATGGTTTGTACAGCAATCGCTTTCGTAGCACTGTCCATACCGTAGATTGAGGGATTTGCATTTCCCGGCTAGCTTGTCGAGTTGATTTTCTCGGACAACGAACGAACGCTTGTTGAATCCGTTGCACATTCTCTTTGGCTATCGGGAGGACTACGTCCGTATTTGCGACGGAATTCACCTTGAACAGTCGTAACCGATTCACATTTAGCAAACTGAATAACACAGAACGCCTTCTGTTGTTCCGTCGCCATCGTGATGCGGACTAACACATAACACATGCTCTTAGTGCGACGACAGACGCTCCCAGTGTCATCTCTCGGCACATAAAGGAAACATCAGACCGTCCCCTTCACATTGACGTGTCGAATGCGAGCTCGCTTCCCCCTCACCATCTCAAACTGAGAGTTACGAACGCCATCCAAACCGTAACACCGGACATGCCAACAAGAGCGTGGACAGAGTTTGAATATCGCGTAGATGTCGTTCGGGCCGCTCATGGTGTTCACATTGAATATTTATGAATGTATGGCAAACAAACTTCACAGTTCCACGGTTCATTTGATTGGTCAACCAAAGGGTTAGGTTGTTTGGTTTTGATATTATAGACCTTCAAAGTTGGGGTATTCATTTATACTCATTCTGTATATTGCATATTATTATTAAACTGTGTAATACCATGTTATTTCAAGCATGTTGTTGAAGTATGAATACGTTTATATTTCTATGTTCCTTGAATGCTGTACATTTAACATTTTCAATGTCCCAGAACTGTTGGTGTTCATAAATGGGACTTACAGAGCGAAATAAAATAAATAAACAATAAAAACAAATGAAGTAGGCCTTCAGTGATATTAAATCTTCTGCACATAAGCCAAACATTGGCTCAGGGATTACCAGCAGAAATATCAAAATCGCACACTTAACATAAATGTAAATTTACGTCTCGCTTTCCATCACACACGTGCTTATGTTTAAAGCGAGTTATGATTTGCAACTTCAGCATATTCTAGTTGCAGGGGCACTGTATCATATTCATCTCGGGGAGGGGTTGCCGAGGAGAGGGGAGGGGAGAAGATCAAGACAAGAGACCAAAGCCTTCACAGCCCTGCTTTTACTTCACATAATTTAAAATGGGCTTATTTCTTTACTGTTTTCGTCATTTATCAATTCTATATTATGACATTATTCTCTTTAAAAAAAAACGCTGGTCATAGGGACACCAAGATGCTGCGAAAATATAACATCCAGGACGCTAGCGCAGTAAAGTGTATGAGAATACAATCAGTGTTTCTTTTTCTTAAATATAAACAATAGCAGTTTCTTGGACAACGAGCTTAATATTAAGAACAACTGCCCCACCTGGCGGGTTTAGTCATCCGTGACATGCGAGATCGCTGAGTAACATGGTGCATCTTCGGTCACTGAATTACAATATTACTCGTTCACACGTAATCTATGTCGGCTCAAAAAAACGCATAGCAAATATAACGACTTACGGCCTTATAACACCAAGACAATTATGACATTTAGAAAAATACAAAAGTTACATATTACTTCAGTTTTGTAGTAATAGTTTTGCAGGCCTCCATTCCATCTATCAGGGAGCTATTATATTTTCAAAATTTTGACTTACTTCCGCATCATTATTATATGCTAGTGGTTTTTTACGAATACCGACAATCATCAGAGTTGGCTCAATTCGGGTTATCACAATTCGGGTAACGCAAATAAACAGGACTCCACATAAAAATTTTAACATGAATTTTACAAAACCCTTTATAAAAGTTTTTTATGTACTCGTATTTTTACATGCTGTTTCAAAGAGGAATTTTTATGAAAACTTGTAAATTCAATTATATTTTTCAGCGTGTTTTGTTAGAACAAGTAAATTATTTGAGTGAGTGTGACATTTAACTTTGACGTTTATACAAGCGTTGCGATACGCCCACGAGATCCTTAGGAAAGCGCCGCTCTATTAAAACGCAGTTCCGCAAAGTTAATATATATGAAATTCAGACTACACGGCCATTGTTTCTCTGAGTGGTATTAAACAATAAAGTTCCTTGGGTATATTTTTATTGACGCTAGGCTGCCTCCCTTGTTTAAAGGGGAAGATTTAACTTGCAAACTTTCTTGCTGAAAGTGGCATTACCGCAGCAATATGCGACGGAGGAACATGAGCTGAAGTTCCGAGTAAACTTTGTCAGCACTTATTACGGGGAAAGTTATGAACTCGCAAATTAGGAAGCCGATAACAATGGCATTTTTTTTTTTTTTTCAGTAAAGATTTTTAATGGGATTTTGCAGCTAGTTTAACAACGGGTAACGAAGAGGAAACCAACATCATCATTCGAAACAAATTCGAAAACTTACTTCGAATGTATATTTTGTACTTGTTACCCGAACGTTTCCCAGCGGTGCGCAACGTTTACTCGTTTCATACATTGGCATGCTCATTGTACTGTCATTGGGCATATCCGAAGCACCGTTCTATAGTGAAGTGTATTACAATGAGTTAAAACTGTACTGATGGTTAATAAGAAAAGAGAATGTTGTGTTGCAATATATTTTAATTTTGGCAATAATTCTGAACCTGGTAACTGAAACAAGAAAAGAAAAATATTAAAGATCTGTATCGCCTATTCATTACACTGTGTACAAGATACCGCTTGACTTGAGAACTGTTTGTTGGTGTGCCCTGAATTTGGGATCAAGCGTATGTTTACTGAAGAAAAAAACAATGGACATACGCCATTGCACATCTTTGATTTATGTAAGAGAATTCCTAGCGTATTAAAATAATGCACAGGCACCACAAGATCGGGGGGGGGGGAAAGGGGNGAATGCTGTTGTCGACATATGCGTCATGTGAAAAATCTTATCTCCAAGGAAAGATCCGAATAACAGCTTATCTTTATAACCGACCACTTCCAGTAATATCAGCTACCAGATAAATACTTAACTGGTCATAATTCAGCACTTCTGTTTTTAACATACGTATAGAGTATTGGCCCATGTGTTAGTACTCACTGTGGAGAGAAAAACGGGTTAGTCCTGAGAAGTTGCACTGGTTGTGATTGTTTCCAAGTTATGCGTGCGTTTAACGTGTATTGTTTCCTGGTGTGTGTGCGTGCCTGCGTGTAGCATCAGGTGTGTGGCTGCTCCATATCACAGGGGAAAAGTTTCAGAACTCATTAAAATGCAAGCCGGATAGTTAGAGCAGTGGCCAAATTCAACTCCTGGCGGGGTTACACTCTCTAAGAAATTTTTCGAAAATGTGTTACATCATTGTAAAGGTGACTTACAAAAGATGGTAAAGTTTTTTTTCAAACACTCATAGTGGCTTTCCTACATATGTTCAGGAAAGAATCAATCCCACCAAAGCACAATAACATATCTATATTTGCAGTCTGATGTAAGGCAAATTTTACTATATAAGGGTTAAAAACTTCCATTATAGTTTACGAAGCTTGCTTAGATTTTTCTGCTCTTGGAGAACATTATGGACGTTGCTGTCAGCCAACGTAATTTTTTCGCTGTGCTCCTGTTTTCCCCGCTCTTGCATTCCGAAGCGGCTCCATCGCGTCATTTCAGACCCCATGGATGCTAAAGACCTAGATACTTCCCCGTTCACACCCAGGGTACACAGCTGTGGGCATGTCACACGGGAAGGTCGCATATGACCGTTACTGCACACTGCGAGACTGAGTACACAATGATCTTCCGAATGGGCATCTATTTCGTAGCGACGCCCGATTTTCGCGATAAGAATTGCCGTCAAGTTGTATTTAAAGACACTTAAATTCAGATCCACTTTCGCGATTGAACGTGTTTCAAATACAGCGTGTCTGTCTGTCCGCGAATCACAGACGTCCAGTATCGGAGAAAGCTAATTCTCATAGGCCCAGTCAAATACCACACATTTTTCAAAATAAGCACGCGGCTAGTAACGGAAGGAAAACCGCAGGTGTGCACGTAACACATTGATAATCGGGTATCCCCAATGATTCGTAAACCATCCTATTGTGAGAGTGAGTGAATGAAGAGATGCGAGCGGCTCTTAACAGCGAGGTCTTGAGAGCCGATGGGGGTGAAGCGAGGTGAGTATGAAGCAGCGCGGGAATGAATGGGTTTGGGAAAAGGGAGATCCCCTAGAAAATCCGCCGACCAGCGGGATTTTCCGGCACGATTCCCACATACGAAGATCCCGGAGTGACCCGATCGGGGATTGAACCCGGTTCGCCTTGGTGGGGGGCGAGCAGGCTAACCGCTCAGCCACCGTGGCCCCAGCAAT
Source organism: Clitarchus hookeri (assembly GCA_002778355.1). NCBI lineage: Eukaryota > Metazoa > Arthropoda > Insecta > Phasmatodea > Phasmatidae > Clitarchus > Clitarchus hookeri. The sequence goes on from NQII01007441.1 coordinate 23,899, forward strand.
TGGTTATAAACTGACTGATATAATTATCGCAGAACACAAAGCCTACAGCTCATTGATTGTGATAACGAGACAAGTACTTGTGTAACCTTAAGTACAACATGCATCAAAAATGTGTAAACTACTGAAAAAACAAAGCTTCTGAAAGGATTAAGAACTGTCCTAATATCTCAACTCTCTAAACAAATTACGAAAATAATTTTGATTACATTTAAATACAAGTTTTACGAAAGTTTGTGTGCTAATATTGATTGAATTTCTTGTCAAAATCAGTTGAGAGATATTAGAAATCCACTTAAGCGAATATCCGATGTACCAAGCTGGTTCTCAGTACTCTGCGGTTTCGTTAGACGTTTTAGAATGAATGACACATTTTCGGCACATTGCAGTAGTTCACATGTGAATTCGAACATTAAGTAGCACACATTTTATTGACCCATTTTTGGGGTCGCGGTGGTGTATTGGTTAGATTATTCGCCTCCTACCAAGGAAAACTGGGTTTGATTCCCGTTGGGGCCGCCCCCGGATTTTCGCATGTGGGAATCGTGCCGGTCGATGCCACTGTCGGCGGGTTTTCTGGGGATCTCCCGTTTCCCCCGCTCTTGCATTCCAGCGCTGCTCCATATTCACCTCGCTTCACCCTCATCGGCTCTCAAGACCTCGATGTTAAGAGCCCCCCAAATCTCTTCACTCGCTCATTGGCCTATTCAAACGAGAAAACTGCCTATCATACCTATAAAAACAAGTTACGAAAAAAAATGTCTTAGACTTTGAAGCTTAACAAGCGCACTGATATTCTCGCAATAAATCGCTATACCTTTCTATGGCATAACAAGCAATAAACAAGGAAATACATATGCGATAAAACATAATAGTAAGCCTTCACTTTTTGACTAGAATATCACTCGCCGTTCATTAGTGATCTAAATCACATGACCGATTTCTGTGAAACATTACCTAACCAATTTTCCTTGACCCATTTGTGAGACTTCTGCTAGTTATAAGTTTGGAAAATCTTGTCAGTTAAAGTAAAGTTCTGGCAACCATGGCAGTATCTAAATGTGTCAACAGGCCGGAAACTTGTAATTTTACTTAATTTTTAATTACTTGAAGTGTTGACTTAAATCTTTGCTCAGAAGCCTTCGCCATTTATCACATTATGAATCACCTTCATTTCCCTTAAACGAACTGTATGCAATTTAGCGCAAAAGTGCTATGGATCTGGAAATGAATATTAATTAAAAATATATGTATTTTTGAAAATATGTTGGTGATTTTTTTTTTTAACTAATGACCGCAGGTCTTGAATTCTCGTAACGCTTGGTGCGTGGCAGTAAATATATAGTGTATATCGTACAGACTTGAGGAAGTAGGCTTATATAAATTTTTGTCTTCTGTGCATGTGGTCAATGACAGACGTTTGTTTACATCTATATTACCAACAAATCCCAGTTTTACTCAAAGAAAAGCAATTTTTTTAACTTGATCACGCTATAGTTGTACGAGGCGCGTTTTTAAAGTAATTTTCGCTTAAAAATTGCCACCTTTCGATAATGAGAATCGGGATATTGAATTCGCTGTTTCAGTTTTTGGTTAGGTAGCTGGCTAGCTGGCGTCCATTTTGTTGCAGTCAGATTCGCGTTTGACGCCACCTGTGAGTAACTTAAAATGAGTACGACAATAAATAATCCCACCAACAGTGGCACTCTGGGAATACTAAGACGTTCTGTCCAAAATAAAATACGTGGGTTGCTATCCTGTGTAATCGTGCTTTTGCGATAATGCCCGACTACATGCAGAACGTCGAACTGTTGAAATGTTGCTGAGATATCGCTGGAAGTTTTTGACCATCGTCCTTATAGCCCCAATCAGCACCAACTGACTATCCTCTCTTTATGCATTTAAAGAAATGGTTTGCATCGCAACGGTTTACAGATGACAAATTCAAGAAAAGTGTAATTCAATTGTTCAGGACACGGGCGGCAGAGTACATTGACAGTGGGATAAGGAAACTGGTGACATGCGACTATGCAGGGAAATAAAGTAAATAAATATTTTGCATTAATATTTTGCTCATAAAAAATTAAATTCACTTTATACAGTTTTCAACTTATTTCTAAATGGACCTTACTTTAAAAACGCGCCTTGAATTAAAACGCAGTCGGATGAAGTGTACTAACAACTGAAAGTACTTATATATGTAAAGTATGCCCTTACCTCGAATCCAAGTCGAGTTTTTTGTTGGCCAAAAACAGTGCCGAGTTTGCAGACGCTGTAACGTGCTTTATAATTCACTTGTAGTGCTACATAAATAATCTTGGCAACTATTTTCTTAAGAACTGAAAACCTAATTGCAGATTAACTACATGTTACATGGTTTAAGTCTCCCTTGCGAATTTCAAATTAATGACATGTACAACAAACTTCTACGCCAAATGTATTTTGGTCATAAATACTAAAATAAAGTTATTTGTTTATTAAGTTTATGTCATAAACAGACAAAGGAAGATAACAGTTTAAAAAAATTAAAAATAATACAGTGAAATATACGAATAAAATAAAACACTGTGTTCCAGCCAGGTTACGCACCTATTAAAACTGTTTCTGAACTGTGTATGAATCGGACATTCAATGTCTGCCACATTCGTTCCAGGTTTTCTACGTTGTCATTACGTCAAATTGTTATTTCCTGTAAGCTCAAGGAATGTCGCAGCGAAAACTTTTCTGCCCCCCTACCCTCTCACACACACACGTTCACGCACACACGTACACGCACACACGTATACGCACACGCGCACACACACACGTACACACACACACGTACACACACACACGCACACACACATAACCCCCACCCCTTCCTACACCAAGGGTTGGGAGAAATTGGTTCGTTGCGGTGTTCTAAGAAAATTCAAGAAAACGGTGTAACAGGTTTTGGCCAACGAAACTCCACTGACCTTTCAATGTGATCCAATCTCCATTTACTTTTTCCCGTTTCCCTCAGGCGTCCATGTAGTGTGGCAGTCATCGCACTTGCCTTGTAACCCTCGGCGAGTTGGATTCCCTATTTGGATGAAACGGATTTTTTCACGGGTTTTTCTGTAGGTAAGTTGTCCCGGTGATAATTCAATTCACAAAACTGAGGAAACCTAAATGCAATAAGTTTTTTCTTTCCCTTTGCTAATGCTCGTTTTCGCAGAATTGTGTGATTTCTCCATTACAATATTTATATCACAAATTCAGTTTTTTTTTTGTCAAAAATGTACTATAGTAAATTTTATGATTTATCATATACTGCTGATTATGGAGTGGTTTTCTCNTTGGTCATAAATACTAAAATAAAGTTATTTGTTTATTAAGTTTATGTCATAAACAGACAAAGGAAGATAACAGTTAAAAAAAAATAAAAATAATACAGTGAAATATACGAATAAAATAAAACACTGTGTTCCAGCCAGGTTACGCACCTATTAAAACTGTTTCTGAACTGTGTATGAATCGGACATTCAATGTCTGCCACATTCGTTCCAGGTTTTCTACGTTGTCATTACGTCAAATTGTTATATCCTGTAAGCTCAAGGAATGTCGCAGCGAAAACTTTTCTGCCCCCCTCCCCTCACACACACACACGTACACACACACACGCACACACACATAACCCCCACCCCTTCCTACACCAAGGGTTGGGAGAAATTGGTTCGTTGCGGTGTTCTAAGAAAATTCAAGAAAACGGTGTAACAGGTTTTGGCCAACGAAACTCCACTGACCTTTCAATGTGATCCAATCTCCATTTACTTTTTCCCGTTTCCCTCAGGCGTCCATGTAGTGTGGCAGTCATCGCACTTGCCTTGTAACCCTCANTCTCCATTTACTTTTTCCCGTTTCCCTCAGGCGTCCATGTAGTGTGGCAGTCATCGCACTTGCCTTGTAACCCTCAGCGAGTTGGATTCCCTATTTGGATGAAACGGATTTTTTCACAGGTTTTTCTGTAGGTAAGTTGTCCCGGTGATAATTCAATTCACAAAACTGAGGAAACCTACATGCAATAAGTTTTTTCTTTCCCTTTGCTAATGCTCGTTTTCGCAGAATTGTGTGATTTCTCCATTACAATATTTATATCACAAATTCAGTTTTTTTTTTTTTGTCAAAAATGTACTATAGTAAATTTTATGATTTATCATATACTGCTGATTATGGAGTGGTTTTCTCNTTTTTTTTTTGTCAAAAATGTACTATAGTAAATTTTATGATTTATCATATACTGCTGATTATGGAGTGGTTTTCTCTGCAAAATTTGGATGTTCATGATAAATTAAGCACTTTTGAAAGACCTACTTAAGATATACTTGTATGCAAATCATCTGTTATTACACAATATTTAAAACCAACATCGCCGTGGGCCCTGTCACTTTATTCATACGTCAGACAAGTGAAACTGTAAAATTATTAGCAAAGTAAATTTTGAACAAATGTGTTAACTCTTACATTTATGTGTATTAAAAAAAACAGATAGCTAAATAATCAATTTCAGTATTCATAAATGTTTGCATAACACTTTATATTTTAAGTTAAGACAAGTAAATATTTCCCCTCCGTCGTTACCAACTTTACTGGGCGCACTCCACCCAATGTGACCATTAAAATATATGCAAGTAAGGGCAGTGACATTTTCGAAACGTTGATTTCGAAATTGCCCAGATACCCGCGAACAGTCTATACTTAAAGAGCCAACAGAGAGTTATGTTTTCGCAAGGCATTTTCATCCTTAGGAAAGGCGTTGTGATGATACTAATAGGAAACCACAAACTATCACCACCCTGCCATGCAGTAAAGTAAAACTGATATATTCAATTTGGTTATTTTAATAGTAATTTTATAAATGGGAATCGTTGTTTGACTGGTCGTTTAATATATAGTATCTTATAAATTTATACGGGACGCCTCTTAAATCAAATATAACTCCGACTATCTCAATAACGACATGACTTCTTAAAACAAAAGATCATAAAACGATTAGATAACATTTATAATTACTTTTTGATAAACTTACTGCTCTTGGCGATGCGAACATTTGCTCGTTATAGCGAGTAATAAAAAGACTCTGAAAGACAAGTCACTTCAGCCCCGCTGTCAATGCGGTACACGGAATCCCAATAATGGTCACATTAACTTCTGGACATAGAGGTTCATGCAATTAACATTCTACCCCAGAACATTCATACAATTAAATTCTCTCTCATTCTTACGTAACAAAATTGTAAGAATATTACGGCATATAACTGGCTCCGATGATTATTGTGCCCCCATTTTTTGTACCGCTGGTCGACATTAGAGTGCCGTCAATATCAACCAACCTTAGCGTAACTTGCTTTGCTTGACTTTACGTGGTGAGGAGTTATACTATCGCGGCGGCGATTTTGAATTACTGTCGTTCAGTAAAAGTGGTGGCGCAGAGGATTTTAACCCCGCATCTCCATTTCATATATCTTTCGTTGGAGAATTACCACGTTTGTAACGATGTTGGCTGTGTTCACCTGTGTCATCGACGTTGATAGGGCTTCGATCTCGTCCTGAATCGCGACGTCTCTCTGGAGTATGTTCGTTACTGGTTTGCTTACTTCGCGGCGACTTATCATTATCGCTGCCACCCGATCTGCTTCGTTTCCTATTATCAGAGCGGTGATTTTCGTCATTACGCTGTCGTCTACGCCAAAACGACAAGCCCTGACGAGTATTCCTCTGCAATGGTTTATCGGGAATGGTCATTATAACGATCTCCTTTTTTTTTAGGTGAGTGGGCAGGCGACTGAACAGTGTGGTAAGTAGACACACTGTATTGGTTTGATGCGCTCGGTGAACCGGAAGAACCTGGTTGATCTGTGTGTGTGTGTTACCTCGAGACATTGTGTCTAAACGAGCGTAACGTAGGAATTCGTCTCGAAATCGCTGCCATGAAGNAATCTGTGTGTGTGTTACCTCGAGACATTGTGTCTAAACGAGCGTAACGTAGGAATTCGTCTCGAAATCGCTGCCATGAAGTTATAGATCTACTCGCCCAGTTTAATTGATAAAGGTGGGGAAGTTGAAGAAGAACCATAGTTACGAACTCCTCATCCAACATAGGTGTCATGTATCGAGTGCGTTCGTACAGTGATGTAAAATGAGCATCCAAAGAATAATTAAGACTTGGGTAGAAACGTCCGTTCTGTTGTTGAACCCGAAGCAAACCTTGTACTATCTTACTTCAGTACTTCTCCTCAAAGGCTTTACGAAACTGCTCATAAGAGTGTATTTGTTCGAGCTCAATCTCCCACAGGTGGTTAGCACTTTCTTTTACAACAAGGTTAACATATTAAATCATTTCGTCAGATACAATTCTACAGACTGTAAAATACTTCTCTAATCTTTTCAAAAAAGGCTATTGGGTTCTAAACCTCACGACCCTTAATGGTAGGCAACTCATATACTGACAATCTCGATTGGCTTAGCATAGGCACAAACTGCACCACAGGCTGTGGAGGTGTAGAAAGTGTAGTACTAGACGTAACTGAAGTTGATTGGTGAGTAACTTTAAGCGACTTAACTGACTCTTCCAAACCGCGAGTACGGTGGTCCATTTCAGACACTACTTCACTATCAAGACCTGAACTTGAATTTGAAGATTCATGTGCGGTTTGTAATTGTGCTACGGTGTTGCGCAATTCTGCCCATTACGTTTCTGTTATAGCGATAAGCATCGGACATTCTTCGGAAGTGGTGTTAAGTTTGGTCGCTACAAGGTCTATACGTGGTACCACCCCTTGCAAAACATTTACGGTTTCTGCTTTGAACGAGTTGAACTAAACCTGAATTTCGGCACGAAATTAATTTAATTCGGTGCGAAAAATATTTGCTATTTCTGCCTGACTACTAATTAGCTCCGAATTTAACCTCGTTGTAATTTATAATTGCAATTTTTCATGGCTCGCAGCTACTTCTGATTGCAGTTTAGTTTGACTTAGTCATTTCGGTGTGTAGTGATTTTATATCTAACTGTAATCGTTGCAACATGGATACTACCCCACTTAGGGGTTCGTTATTAATTAAATGTTGCGCTATGGGTGCTGTGTCTAACTGCTGCACTGGCAGAGCAATATAACTTACGGTACCCATTATGTTTGTATCGCGTGAGCGACTGAGCGGCGCACTGCCTGTCATTTTACAAGCATTTGTATGTTCGTTCTCAGTGGACACTGTTAAATCTATGGCTGAGGTCTTTTTCTGTATCTCTCTATGCGATGGACTGCCTTCCAGCGAACTGCATTCACTGCTATGAATTATTTTATCCATGGCAATAAAATTACCAATACACTTAATACAATTATTTTATAGCCATTATCTAAAATGGCTTCCTCGCGGGTTGCTTTAGTCCATACAACAGTAATAAAAGCAGTTTGTGGCTTCACTGACTATCTTTTTAACTTAGAACAATCGTTTACATTTCCTTCTGCCTCATATATGGACGCCATTTCTGCGATTGATACAAATAGGAAACCACAAACTATTACCACCCTGCTATGCAGTAAAGTGAAACTGTTCTATTGAATTTTGTTATTTTAATAGTAATTTTATAAATGGTAATAAATGTTTGACTGGTCGTTTAACATATAATATCTTATAAATGTATACGGCACCCCTCTTAAATCCAATATAGCTCCGACTATCTCAGCAATGACATGGGTTCTTAAAACAAAAGTTCTTAAAACGATTGGATAAGATTTATAATTAATATTTGATAAACCTACTACCCTTCATGATGAATGAGAAATCAAACAGAAATCTATATTACCTTGAATAACTTGAAATTCCAACTGAGTCTTTACTTTTTAATTGTCGAACACAATATACAAAATGTTCTTAAAAAAAATTTAAAGATAATATATCACGCAATCCATTCTCCACAGCGTCTTATTCGTCCAAAGACCCCGGTTTTCTTACAGAGGGGAATGGAAGCAATTCCTTGAGAGTTTTCTGCCGTCATCTCCAACGTCTTTATGAGTAGACATCATTGAGGCCGGCGACTGGTGACAGAGAGAGGTATTTGATGAGTGGAGGGAATGAAGAAAGCGGAATAAATGAGCGAGAAGAGATGAGACGACGCCGTCTTGTCGCCTGGTTTAATGGATCAGACAATCTGGCTAGCAAGAAGGCAGAGACGCACAACTCGCACAATGAGAACAGCCGTAACTGTTGCTTTTCCTGTTCAATGAAAACACAAAATTTACAGTTAAGCTACCGGTATTACACTCGACTTTCACGAATAGTTTAGAATAAATCGCGCACCAAATTCACCATATTTATTTCAGCATTACCTACTTAATTACAGGCGACTCATTTAAATGCAAATGGTTACAGTCTGATTAGAAAAAAAATGTTATGATTTTTATGATATAAGGTAATTATTTTGACAAATAAACTCTACCAAAAAATTATAATAACAATTTTTAAATGAATTATATTTATAGTCATTTAACGGGGGATTGAAAACACGTATTATTTCGACAAGCTAACGATTACGAACGAGGACACGAATTTATTTTGGTCAACCACTATTTTGAAACCTGTGACAGCAATTTGTTGTTTAAATAATTCATCCTCCAGACATTTACGATATTAAATTTTAGCCAATACTTGCCGAAGACAGAAAATTCTTTTTGAAGAGGATAGGTGGAGGGGCAGAAGGGGGAGAATGAAAAACAATAACCGTAAATAATTATTGAATCAAAAAGTACATTCGTCAATTTTGATACATGGTTTATACATATATATACACATATATATACATATATACACATATATATACATTATACATATATACATATATATAGAAGTTTTTTCAAAATTGCGGCACTAATAATATCATGGTAAATTATTTTCTGCACTAAAATTTAATACTAAAAAATTTCAACGTACACCAATATTAGAAATAAATGTACACAGACAATTCATGAAACCCTATAGCCATATGGAATATATGTTATGTAGAATACATGCCTGTACTATTTAAAAAGACAATCACTAAAAATCGACTAAAAGGAGTTTATTAAAAATGTAAATATTAATGAGACGGTTCGCATTAAATATACAACATTGATTTTTTTCCATGAAATTATGAATTCCTGTATTTAACACATAGCTAAAAAATCATAAAATGCACAGAGCTACAGTGTATTCGCGGTTAATCAAACACTTTAGAAAGCCCTGCTTAGGATTTTCCTTTCTTTTCATTTTTTTCTTTAGCTGTATGTAAAATTAACATAGTCATGGACTCAGTCGCCCTATTCTTGCATCATCCAAAGTGAAACAGTGGAATTATTAACAATGTAGTCATGTTGTAATGAACTAATTTGCAAACAAAATTGATCACCCAGAACGCGTCATCGCAGGTGCACGTAAGTGGGTACAGGAACAGGCCTTGGTAATATGTATACAGAAAACATAACAAATATTTTACCACACCAAGCATGTATTGCAGGAGACCGATACTTGCAGGATGCACTTAGTATGGTGTTGAACCACCTGTAGCGCGGAGACAGCCGGCGATACGGTCGGGCAAGGAGGTACACAGACTGCGGATGTTCTCCTGAGGAAAATCTTGTCACAGTTGGCGTAACTGACCCTCCAAATCCACTATAGTTGCCGCTGGCCGAAGTTGCCGTCTAATCTGGTCCCAAAGGTTCTTGATGGGTGAGATGTCTGGGGACCTTGTTGGCTAAGGAAGCATATTGAAATCACGAAGGCAGGTCAGAGATACCAGTGCTGTGTGAGGCCGAGAATCATCCTGCTGGGAAATGAGGCTATCAAGCTACAACTGGAAGGGGAGTACACATGGTCGCAGAATTTCTTGGACGTATCGCCGCGTCATCAGGGTTAATTCAATCACGCCCCCAGTGGGATGCGGGATTCGTGGTAAATGGGCCCCCACACTATGAAACCTCTCGTTGGGGTAGTGTGCCGCTCTACAACGAAGCGTGCATCACGGTGCTGACCAAGATGTCTTCATACTCGGATTAGGCTGTTATCTGCATCAAAACAGAACCGTAATTCGTCGCTGAACACGACTCGTTGCCAATCCGCAAGCTGCCATGCTGCCCGTTCCCGGCAGAAGGTAACACATGCTCGGCAATGCNCTCACGGTGCTGACCAAGATGTCTTCATACTCGGATTAGGCTGTTATCTGCATCAAAACAGAACCGTAATTCGTCACTGAACACGACTCGTTGCCAATCCGCAAGCTGCCATGCTGCCCGTTCCCGGCAGAAGGTCACACATGCTCGGCAATGCTCAGGTCGTAGTTTTAGACGTCGTAAGGGACGCCACGATGACAGATCCCACTCTGCTAGCCGGCTGGAAATTATACTGGTGGACACAGGCATATACCCAGCTGCCGTGACACGTACTTTGATGGTGCGCAGCGATGCTCGTGGAGTGCTTACAGCCTGTCGCAAGATAAAACGATCTTCCCTGCCAGTGGTCCGCCAGGGTTCACCCGAGCCTTCTCGACGGGTGTGTGTGCCCTCCTTTTCCCACTGCGTCTAACACCGACTCATAGTCTAAGCAGAACGGTTTAAATGGCGAGCAATGCGCTGAAATGTCCAACCTGCCTCTCTGAGGCCGATGATGCGAACTCTCTCGAACTCATCCAGCTGGGCAAAGGCTTGTCGAATGCGCCATCAAGGCATGCTGCGTGTTGACTGAACTTAACTTTTTTATAGTCACTGACAACTTATCTGGGAGCCAGCATGCCACTGTGTGAACAAAGCACGTTATGTAATTACCGGGACGTTAAAGCAGTTGATGACTGAGAAAATAAAACGCCGGGAGAAAACTAATGTACAGAATTATTCCTGCATCACTGCGAACTAGGGTTTATGCTTCACATAAGCACTAAACTCACTCACTTCCTATGACATTATAATGACAAGTGCAAGAATGGAAATGATTCCCTTTATTAAATTTTTTCGTTACCCTTGAAATACTTACGAGCCAGAATATCACACCGTGAAACGAACAGCAACATTAAAACCGGAAGCGTTGGAGTATTAAGGCAGTACACATAAACAGTATCTTATTATTTTAAGTATGACTCTGCACTGTGTTTTTTTTGTGCTTCAATAATTTAAACCGCAAGATGTGTCAACGAAAATCCCAAAATCAGTCACTCCGGAAGTGACTNGCAGTATCTTATTATTTTAAGTATGACTCTGCACTGTTTTTTTTTGTGCTTCAATAATTTAAACCGCAAGATGTGTCAACGAAAATCCCAAAATCAGTCACTCCGGAAGTGACTAAGAACTGTAAGAAATTTACATGGAAAATACGCATAATACTGTGATTATATCATTTTTCAAAATTGTTATAGCTTGAATGCTTAGCTTCAGCATATTTCGACGAATGGAGTATTTTCGGTAGATAAAGCACTGATAATTGCATTTATATTGGAGAAATAAGAAATATTTCCTTGTGGTTTTTGTCATATTACGAGAATCCCTGTTTCTTGTTTAATGGCCAAAAATTCAATTATTTGAAGGAAACTTCACAAAATCAGGTTAAAAAGAGCATAGATAAAATTGGTGTCGCTTTGAAATCTATTGGTCAATAAATAATCGGTGCAATATAGCTATAGTTATTAAAAATCGTTAATTAATGATGAGATACCAACCATAATCCCTGAACCAGACACCGACTATTCAGTATGCAATAAATTTTTTTTCAAGCAGGCACACTTCGCTAAGACACATTATCAGCTCAGTTGCAGACCAAGAAATACGCCCTAAAACGGTGAAAAAATATTTTTTTTTACAGAATCAGGTTTTGCACTATCCCAATGCCAATAAAAAAATGTTTATTGATGGGCATTAAATTTTTTCTGCACTGATGTTTCAGACAGTTTAAATTCTGCCTTTCCTATTTATGGGCTTTCGTAGTTTCCTTTTCTTTCTTTCCAGTAGATTCATTATCGATGTCTGTGATATCTAAATGCAGTGTTTATAGCATCCGAGCGAACATTTCTGGCGAGGTCCCAGACTCGAACTGGCAGCATTCCCGGTAAATTCTCTAACTTCTCCTTAATCTTCATTCAGTCTAAAGAAAAAAAATTTGATTGCAACAGCTGTCTGTTCGTCACTACGGGATCGTTGTGTACAATTCAGAAGATTTCTCCCTATTCGTGAGATGTAAGAACACGCAAACATGTTTTAATAATTAATCAGTTGCAAACAAAGCGAGAGAGGACGGAAAGGAGTCAAGGGGGAAGTAAAAGAGGCAGAAAGAGAGGCGTGAGAGATACTGAGAAATAGCTGTTATTTAATGGCTAACTGGCCTATGTTCATATTATATAATGAACCCGATATACGCCCATGAGCAGTTGAATTAGAGACACCTGCCGTGTTGGCGAAATGGCGTTGTAGTTACCCCGTCGAATGGAATAGTGTTCACACTGTAATTTTTTTGCATTTGTACAAGTAATTCTTTGGGAACTAGATGACAAAGATATTTTTCTAACACTCCAAATAAATTAAAGTAAATTTAATTAAACCTTGGTGTGAAATGTTGAACGACAACAAGCAAGCGTTTAAAACTTTCAATTTATTATAAACATTGAAATATGTTTTATAGACTAATGTCATGTAAATATAAAATATTTCAGATGTAGAGATACAATAAAATCTTTGGCAACTATGTAGTTTCTAAATAATTGTTTTTTTACAAAAACAAAAATATTATTGTGCGGTCACGCATGACCGGGATGTTGTCAGACTTTATACGGACCGTCGGAGTAACAGTCGAGCACAAAATGGGAAAGAAACAAGATCTCAGCGCATTTGATCGTGGCCAGATCGTTGCAGCCAGACGTATGGGGCACTCCATCTCAGACGTCGTGCAGGCACTGGAATTTCCACGGGCCACCGTGTCAAGAGCGTACAGCGAGTTCACGTATTCGAATAAAAGCACCGCCGCCAAGGACAACTGCCGTGACGTGCCAGGGGTCGTCGTTGGATAGCTCGGTTCGGAACAGCGTCTAGACAGGCAGCAGAGCAGCAGGTCACTCACCAATACAATTATATGATGGACCACAACGACCTGTAAACAGCAATGCCATCCAGAACAATCTCGTCGCTATGAGGTACGGAATCCGCCGCTCCACTAGAGTGGCTCTACCCACCCCATTTCTCAAGGATCAACGATCAATGTGTGAGCGGGAATATGCCACTGGACCCTCGACGCACGGAAAAAGGTCGCCTGGACGGGTGAGTCGAGGTACACGTTGGTGCACGTCGATATCAGGGTTAGAAGGTCGTCGCGAAGCACATAAAGAAATGGCTTCCTCTTGTCAGCAGGGTACAGTTCAGGCCGGTGGTAGTATCCTAGTATGGGGACTCCTTCCGTGGGATAATATGGGTCGTCTTAAGTTCACGCACCATCGTCCCTCACCGGCAAACGATACAGGGACCTACTGGCAGACCTTGCGCATCCATTCCTGCGCCTGCAGCACTCTGCAGGAGAATTGTACCTACAGCAAAACGATGCACCTGCCCACCGCTCTCGAATCATGGCATAATGGTTGGATGAACACTGCACAGACTTTATGTTGCTTACCTGGTTCCCGAGGTCACCCGATCTCAATACTATCTAACACATCCGGGAATATGTCTAGAGGGATGTGCACGCCATGAAGCCTGCTCCGACCGATCTCCGCGCATTGTGGGAGGCTGTGCAGGGGTCATATGGATCTGCATGGTTCCTGACAGCTTCCAATACCTTGTGGAGTCCATGCCACGCCGCATCACCGTCATTATCAGGGCTAAAGGGTGTGCTACACGCTAATAGGTAGGTATATTTATTTCAACTGCTCGTAAGTGTTTGTAAAGCTTCGCCTAACTTTTCATATCTTGCAGTCGTTACTTTATCGCTGTGACTATTTCCACTCGTAAACGTTTAACGTAAAGTCAATAAAGATGAAAGTAGTTTGGCAGTGTGTGTTTGTGTGTCTCATGTGCCAAATAGAATAATCGAAAGTAATCTTATGTATACGTCATCTTTATCTGATTTGGATTATCGCAAAGAATAAATACTTTCTTACTGGAAATATTTCAGATACATAGTGATTCCCAAATACCACATAAATATTTTTCAATTATCTATATTTTTTTTGTATATTATTTTTACACATGGTGGTTTCGTAATTTAAAGAGCAGTGTATACTATTAAATACATTGCCGAACAGTAAAAGTAGCGTACACAGAAAGATTCATCCGATGGTACTGAAACTTGATAGAGGTAGTGATACAGATGAATAATACACATAATCACAAAAACAGAGCAGAAAAACAAATACATATGGATATGAGGTACGCCGCCCGGTCATCTTCAATAGTGCATCGCACCCCCTCGCACTGCGATACACTCTGCAACATGGTCAAGCCCATGCTTGACCATGTTGCAGAGTACAGCAAATGCCGGATGTTGTCCTGAGGCAGACGGGGACAAAATTGTTGGACGGTATGTTCCAAATCTCGGATACTGTGGCATGGCGGCAGCTGGAGTTTCAACTGCTCCCACACATAGGTACTCGATTGGGGACAGTTGAGGGAAGCAGGCAGACCATGGCAGTGTTTGGATATGACGGAGGCAGTCCTGGGCGACCCGTGTCGTGTGCGATCGGGTGTTATCCTGCTGGAATATCGCACCTCGGATCCCGACCAGAAACAGAAGCAGATGGGGCGTAGGATCTCATCCACATACCGATAGCCGTTGATGTTCCACGTAACACGGCCAGAGCGAATCGGCTAACATGGCTATGGCTCCAGATCATAATGCCTGCCATGGAGGAAGTGTGCTGCTCGATAGCGAGATTGGGATTGTGACATTCACCAGACGTTATCCACACCACACCTGGGCGCGACGATCATAAGTCCCCATAACGAAGCGGCACTCATTACTAAATACCACGCATCGCCAGTCTGTGGCGTTCCACATTGCTCTGGTCTGGCACCGTTGCAAACGGAGCCACTGTGATGCAAAATGGCAGTACAATTGATAGGCGCTGGGTTCGCAGATACGTCACCGCAAAGACCGGGATGCCAAGGGATCCCTGCATAGGCGTACCTGGCGCATGGCCCGTCGATCCTCTCGACTGATAGTCGACCTCGTCCGTCCTGAGCCGGTCCCCCGTGCCTTCACATATCCACTGCTACCAACAGCATCAAACAGTATGGTCCTAACGATCCACATGAAGGGCTATATGGTGATACGACCAATCTGCTGTTTTCAGCCCGATTATGAGTCCTCCCTCGAAGTTCGTAAATTTCGTAATGTGATGTCTTTGGCGTTTTCCTGGCATTCTTCTTCACTCTGTACGCTTGCTTGGTATCGTATGGTGTTTCTCGTATTAATGCGGCTTCGTCTGCATGCCAGTGTGTACGACCGCTTCATGCACATACCAGCCTGTACTCTCGCTATTTACATCGTTTCGTGGTGCACTATTTTTATTGTCCGGGAGTGTATTATGCTTTAAAATTTAAACTTAAGTTTCCGATTATATTTCTTTTTTGAAACGTTATGCCATGTATAACCAAATGAATAGTTGCTGTAAACACTGGTGGTAAAACGGATTTACTTTCGCTGATTATCGAGATATGTTAGAATATTTTATTGGAATAGTTATTTCAGCCTGATACTTAAACTTGTGTGAAGACAAACACACTATTAAATTCAAAGCTGAGGTTTTACAATGTCGGATGATTCAAAACCACTCTTGCTTTAATCCTGCCAGGACAAAATTTACGCGAAAGTGGTACTGATTAACAACGGTTTAAAAGTANTGCTTTAATCCTGCCAGGACAAAATTTACGCGAAAGTGGTACTGATTAACAACGGTTTAAAAGTACTCCAACCTACTTCACTAACTCTGAAGTCCTGCGTTAGTATCACACCAAAAAGAAAACTTTTAATATTAATTGTTACACTCAGATTATGACATGACGCGGGAACATCGCCACTAAAAGCGATCACTGAGACAGCTGTTCATTTGCAAACTGAAAACTTAATTGCATTATATATATTCCAAATGAAANACTAAAAGCGATCACTGAGACAGCTGTTCATTTGCAAACTGAAAACTTAATTGCATTATATATATTCCAAATGAAATACGAGGTAAAGACGAATATTAAATTCAAATTATTGATAGTATATTTCCTTAAGCATGGCATTAGGCAAATTTGTATTTTTTGAAGTTACTACATTTAAATTTATCTTGCTTTACAAAAGTATCATTTTGTCCAGCTACTCAGGTACACAGTGTCAAAAAAAGTTATACTTTGGTGTAGTTTTATATAGATTTCTTTGGCAAGGAAGTGGATTATAAGAAAACAAATCTTTGTAGGACCTGTAATACTCTGGCCCCTTCTAATGCTTGTATAAATCAAATTGATGTTCGTGATATTATATGCAGGAAGACTTTCGCAGTTCATGAAGGTGTCGTGAATCAGACTGCTGTTATTAGTGTTTGTCAAACTCCTCTATTGTATTCTCGTAAAAAAAAAAAAAAGTTGGACCATATCGCCGTTGTGATATTTCATAAATATTGTTACGTGATCGATATACTGCCGCATCGCACAGCCATACCCGTCAGGCGACGCCATTAAAGGGTTGGAAACGGGAAGCATTCGTAGAAC
Organism: Clitarchus hookeri; assembly: GCA_002778355.1. Lineage (NCBI taxonomy): Eukaryota > Metazoa > Arthropoda > Insecta > Phasmatodea > Phasmatidae > Clitarchus > Clitarchus hookeri. The sequence continues at coordinate 40,614 of NQII01007441.1, forward strand.
CCGAACGCGCTGAGGGCCAGCGTAGACTTTGTCAACATTACAGGGAAGGTTTTTTTTTTTCCCCAGAATTAGGCGTGAAGCAGGCCCAAAAATTCGCACGTCACCCCACCCCCCGCCACCTCCAAGGGGAGAAATTCAGGGGGCACGAGGTGGAGGTAATGGGCGGTGCGATAATGAAGCGGAGTTGAAGTGCCGGTGTAAATAAGTTATAAGTGTAAGACAGCGGCCGAGCGCTCCCGTGTGCCGACCGGCGACTTACATCTTATCAGTATTCATTAGCACGTTCTGGTAGAGATGGCTCGTTGTGTGCTTCCTTCCAGCCCGTGATGCTTGTAGTGGCCATTACACCACTCCTTGCTGCGCACCAAGCCAGTGCTCACGGAGCTCATTTATTCAGTTGTCAGCTCTTCATTGCGATGATGGAGAGAAAAGAGCGCCGAGCTCTTAGGGAGGTAGGAGAAGAGTGACTTCCAGTGGAATACTGAGCCCGACTGTACAATAAGAAGAACTCGTAAAATATTGCATACACTACCGACATTGCCAGAAAAGTACGATTTAAGTTGCGCAAGAACGCGTATATTTTAAGACATTACAAAACATTTTCCTAGAATCCACTAATTTAAATATTTTAATAAATTAAATAATAAAAGTCAGTTTTAATTAAAATTTAACCACATTTTTATTTTGGATGCTTTAAAAATCACATTTTCAAATCATACCTTCTCCATTTTTTTTATCAAGCAAGACACTAGTCATAATTACTCTGGTTGTTTATGATAAAACATTAGTAATAACGTTTACGAATATTTTTGATAAATGCTTTTATGAGTATTTATTTAAGCCACAAAAGTTATTCTTTCTATAACTTAAATAAATGCACAAATAATCAATTATTGAGATTTTTTTTCATTAAATTACAGTAATTGGTATGACTGTCCTACTTGACGAAGGTATTCTTGCAAAATATCCATGATGGAAATACGTTTAAATTTTGGTTAGAAAAAAATACGCAGTGATTTTTAAAAGACGCCCCATGTGCGTTTGCTGAAGATGGGGGCGTCTTTTCACGGTCGCGCATGACGACGTCTGCGTCATTAGTCACCAAGTGGACATGAGAGACAGCCAGTTGCATCTGCCAGGACGAACGCGCTGCACTCTGCGCTTAGCCCCGCTCGTGTCAAATGCCGCATCGCCGCAACAATCCGCGTGTAGTTGCGTGTTACTCTGTCCGCAAACAACCACGTTCATCCAACACTAGAGGCGGCGTTCCAAAACTTTACTCCAAGAGTAGGGTAAAGTAACAGAGAGTAACAGCTGAGGAAAACAAAAGTAAACGTAGTTTTGGAACGAGCATAATGTAAATTTGTGTTCATAAATATAAGCAACTAATGCAAATTCCAAAATATATTTATCACTTTTCCCAGATTCTTTCTTTTCCAAAAAATTCGTTATTCGCATGAACTGCTTTACTTTTCATAAATTAATCACACGCATTACGTCTAAAAATTGAACATTTATACGAGTTAACGTTTAAATAATACGAATTTTATCATTTGTTATTTGTAATTTTCCCGTGTGTGTCTGCAAACAGAATGTCTGCATTTCCTTTTAGCTTGTTTAATTATACTGAACTTCCCACCATTTTTCAAAAGAATTTTACCCAATAAAACTTTTTTTTTACTATAGGCTTACTTGCCACCAAATGTAGACAGNCACCATTTTTCAAAAGAATTTTACCCAATAAAACTTTTTTTTTACTATAGGCTTACTTGCCACCAAATGTAGACAGCTGTTTCGAGGAAATAAACTGTCCTAACTAAGAGTTTTAATCAATTAAACTGCATATTTTGCTGGTTACAAAAAAAAATTTAGTTTCATCCCCTTTTATTTTTAGTCAGGTATATGTGTAGCATTTTGTTACAATAATAGACATATGTGTTGCCACTGGTTCAAACAAACCTGTGACGCGTACCAAACTCTTTCATAGCGTAGTTATGTTTGAAGAATGTAAACAAAAGTCGTAAATGGTAAACTGAATACATAATAAATATATCAGTGAATGTAAATGATTATTGTAAATATGAGGTACCATCCATGTTTAGAAAACAATAGAAACAAAATTTAAGAAAATATTTATGCAGATGTTTTTGATTTGCTGAGAAAGATAACTGCTTTTTGGCTTTATTTGGCAGTTAATTATAAAAGCACAATAAAATCTGCTGGCTTTTACTTCAGTTTTTAAGTAGTCAGACAAATAGTTTCTCAGAATAAATCTGCAAGTGTTTTCCGGGACTTATCTATTTATGTGGAGAAACGCTGAAATTGGATTTCTGCAAATAACTAGCACTGTCTGATTCTCTCTTCGTACTCGCAGGAACATAGCTTTTTCAAGTAGGTATACCAAAGACAATGTATATTTCTCCCGAGAGACATGAAGTCTATTAACTTTAATTTCATACCTGCAGTATGCACAGTAATCTTGTATAACTCTACAGCCAGATATCCGAGAACATATTCTTCTGTTATTACAGTATCGTGTTTCGATTGTTTTCCATTTTAAACATAGCGAACATTCTAATAATATGAGTNGAAATTGGATTTCTGCAAATAACTAGCACTGTCTGATTCTCTCTTCGTACTCGCAGGAACATAGCTTTTTCAAGTTGGTATACCAAAGACAATGTATATTTCTCCCAACATACATGAAGTCTATTAACTTTAATTTCACACCTGCAGTATGCACAGTAATCTTGTATAACTCTACAGCCAGATATCCGAGAACGTATTCTTCTGTTATTACAGTATCGTGTTTCGATTGTTTTCCATTTTAAACATAGCGAACATTCTAATAATATGAGTNTATTCTTCTGTTATTACAGTATCGTGTTTCGATTGTTTTCCATTTTAAACATAGCGAACATTCTAATAATATGAGTCTCACGAATAAATACTTCTCATATCTCCATCTCGTACTAAAAGCAAGATGAGATTTAATAACAAAATCAATAACATATTTTTTCACACACAGGTTACACAGCTAGAGCATAATCACTTAACGTGGAAAAAATTACAAATCTCTAAGCACTAAATACAACTGTATATTGCCCAATAAAATATAATATTTTTTTGGTAGCGGAATGTTTTATAGCACATTTTTAAGCTTTATTACAACAATTTGGGGTGACTTTCTACCAGTTACGTATTAACTTTGTGCCACATATTTTCATTTAAAATTAATGCTTTAGGCTTTTCCCACACCCCGCGCCACAAAACAACATTCTGTATGAATTCTTAAAGTTCAACAATGTTTGAGCCTTCATTTAAAATCAAATTAGGCAGGTTGTATGAAGTTGTCTTGCCTGGTGCAAAGTTGCCCAAATGATTATAGTAGTTTTGTTAAGCTGAATGCTACTCATTAAAAGTTCAGGCAATCAACGAATTTATTGGCGAATCAATGGAATGACTTGAAATCACTTTTCGAGGCAACGTATTTCACTGGAAAATGTTAATAACCGCGGAATTAGTGAAAATCAAGTCCCTGAAGTAATCATAATATTTCGTCGCCTCCAGTGGAGCAAGTTATATAGCCCAATGATTTGCAATACAATTGTATTATTATAGGCTGTTCACGGTAAAGTGAGAACTATTAAAAGCCCTTTCATTTGGAATAATAGACAATAAATATATTTTATTTTAATCTTAGACGTTAACTTCCTAGTGCGTTGGAATATGCACACAGTGTTTAATACTTATATGGTGATATTTATTTGTAAAGGTGGTTATAGGATAAACAATGGAATAAAGGAAAAAGTAACTAGGGTCTCAAAAGTGCTCACTTTACCGTGAACAGCCAATCATAGTACTGTTCACTATTCTTACTTTACGATGTGTTTGCAAGAGCTGGTGGTGATGATGTTTTGGCGCTAGCAAAATAAACCATTTGACAGTGAAAACTGTGGGAGAAGAATATTAGTCTCAGAAATTCGCANATGTTTTGGCGCTAGCAAAATAAACCATTTGACAGTGAAAACTGTGGGAGAAGAATATTAGTCTCAGAAATTCGCAATGAGAAAAAAAAACCCGCCCGCGTATCTGCCACTGGTTCGTGTGCAGGGGAGAGTGGGTTTTCTACTTCAAAGCACTATACGCACTTTTTCGACACTTCGCCACGGTATCGAATTCCTCTCGCTGGTGTTCCTAGAAAAATGTCGGGCGTTGTTTCTGAACACTGGATACTTCCGTATCTCCCATCTACCTCGTTCACGAGTATCCATCCCTCTGTGTGTGTGCAGTCAGTTTTGGAACCTATTTTCACAGCATGTAACCTGAGTGGAAAGTGGAGAGATTTGCTCGGCTCTTAACATTGAGGACTTGAGAGCCGACGAGGGTGAAGTGAGGTGAGTTATGGAGCAGCGCCGGATGACAAGGGCAGGGGGAAACGGGAGATCCCCGAGAAAACCCGNGGTGAAGTGAGGTGAGTTATGGAGCAGCGCCGGATGACAAGGGCAGGGGGAAACGGGAGATCCCCGAGAAAACCCGCCGACCAGCGGCATCGTCCGGCACGATTCCCACGTGCTAAAATCAGGGAGCGACCCCGCCGGGAATCGAACCCGGTTCGCCTTCGTGGGAGGTGAGTAGTCTAACTACCACACCACCGCGGCCCCCTGTAACCTGAGCATATCACTGAAGACTATGCATAAATAGCCAAGTCACTGTCTTCATGCAGTCATAATGGTCAGATATGTTANCTGAGCATATCACTGAAGACTATGCATAAATAGCCAAGTCACTGTCTTCATGCAGTCATAATGGTCAGATATGTTTTTAAAAAAATTACCTGTCTTCGATATTCTTTATGGCGAACAGTCTGAATGTATATTTAAATTAAAAAACTCTTATCGTAATCTGCGCAACTTTCAGTAAACAATGTTCTACGGCAATCGTTAAACTACTACATAACTTCGGCTACGTTATTCTCATATTTGTAGTAATCCTCGTACCTGAAAAATGTTATCNATGTTTTGGCGCTAGCAAAATAAACCATTTGACAGTGAAAACTGTGGGAGAAGAATATTAGTCTCAGAAATTCGCCATGAGAAAAAAAAACCCGCCCGCGTATCTGCCACTGGTTCGTGTGCAGGGGAGAGTGGGTTTTCTACTTCAAAGCACTATACGCACTCTTTCGACACTTCGCCACGGTATCGAATTCCTCTCACTGGTGTTCCTAGAAAAATGTCGGGCGTTGTTTCTGAACACTGGATACTTCCGTAACTCCCATCTACCTCGTTCACGAGTATCCATCCCTCTGTGTGTGTGCAGTCAGTTTCGGAACATATTTTCACAGCATGTAACCTGAGTGGAAAGTGGAGAGATTTGCTCGGCTCTTAACATTGAGGACTTGAGAGCCGACGATGGTGAAGTGAGGTGAGTTATGGAGCAGCGCCGGATGACAAGGGCAGGGGGAAACGGGAGATCCCCGAGAAAACCCGCCGACCAGCGGCATCGTCCGGCACGATTCCCACGTGCTAAAATCAGGGAGCGACCCCGCCGGGAATCGAACCCGGTTCGCCTTCGTGGGAGGTGAGTAGTCTAACTACCACACCACCGCGGCCCCCTGTAACCTGAGCATATCACTGAAGACTATGCATAAATAGCCAAGTCACTGTCTTCATGCAGTCATAATGGTCAGATATGTTAAGAAAATTACCTATCGTCGATATTCTTTATGGCGAACAGTCTGAATGTATATTTTTAAAAAAAACTCGTATCGTAATCTGCGCAACGTTCAGTAAACAATGTTCTACGGCGATCGTTAAACTACTACATAACTTCGGCTACGTTATTCTCATATTTGTAGTAATCCTCGTACCTGAAAAATGTTATCTGATTTACTGATAGTATTTTTTCTTTTTACAATTTTACTAATAGGGAATTCGTGTGAACTGTTGGCGGGGGTTATGATGATTGATTACGTTTAATTAGTCTCCGTGTTTGAGGCTAAATACGTGTTGGATATTTCAATTTATTAATTGGTCTTTTTACTTCTCCGCCCCCGTTTATTTATACCAACACATTATTAGGACAGATGCATTACATAATTTTTCTTATTTTCAGAATTGTGATACACGCTGTAAATAATTATCTCCGCGTACGTCACTCACATAATTTCATTACACAAACATTTAAACAAACAAGTGAGCATAGAATAATTGAACGCTATAATTTAAAAAAAAATACTAAATGAAGGCGCACGTTAAAAATACTGGACATGAAACATGTGGTCATGCTTAATAACGAAATGCAATTAAAATGTTCATCAGAATTTTTTTTTCGTGAAAAGATCACACAATCATCGCTGGCAGATGCTGTTTACACGCGTGTATACAAATAATTTAGAAGATAAAACCAAACGTATTAATTCGGAGGATATCTTCTTTACAAGTACTAGGTGCTCCTGATTTTGAATGATAAATTATTTAAGTTAGTTATCTTATAAACCATTTTACAAATCTGTAGCAAAAAGGTTTTTTTTGCCCTTATGCTGGTTTCTAGATTATATGAAGGTTGCATAAATTACACGGATATAGCGGTTTGAATTTAACTGCCATTACCACAACTTTAAACAGCATGTGCGTAGAAAAAATTGACATTTTGACAAACTCTACTTTCTTGCTGTATGCAGGATATTCATGGCAAACTGAGCACTTTTGAAAACTCTGTTTACGATCTGCTTGTATGCACATTTTATATTATTCCGTCACATGTAAAATTAACATTGCCGTGGGCCTCAGCACTTTATTCAGGCGCCGATCAAGAAAAACTGTGAAATTATTAGAAAGGATACTATTTTACAAATATGCTCGTTTTTATATTTGTGTGCATAAAAAAGCAAAATAATTATTTTCAGTGTTTTCTGATGTTCACCTTACACTTTTCATTCAGCGTCAAAACATGGAACTACTTTCCCTCCATCGTTACCACCTTTACTGGGCACATGCCAGTCATTTTGCCCATTAAAATCTATGCAGGCAGGAAGAGTGACATTTTTCCAACGTTGATTTCAAAAGAGGCGAATTAATCGTGAACAGTCTGTAATGAAATTTACACGTGACATAATGTATATAGAAATCTCATTTACGGGGAAGATGACTACAGTTTCCCAGTTTTTAAGACTGTGCTTAAATGAAAAATGTTTTGTATTAAGCAGGGACTGCTGGTTTCAAATGAAAATTTCTCCAGTGTGAGAGTGCAAATAGAAGCAAAATGAGATTAAAGTATCGTTGCATCAGCAAAATGTTCGCCTATCTGTGGCTTAGAAGGGCGCATTTGATACAATGTCAAATCTCGTAATTCATGCATGCGTCGATATTATTGGCAAAGACACTGGAATATCATTAAAATCTTTTGAGCCAGCATATCTTCCAAAACACTATCGTCTTCATAATTTTATTACTAGATTATGCATTTTTTTTTACTAGGCTTGGCAATTTGCACACAGAAGTTTCAGTTTTAGAGTGTCAGAATTCTAATTGTCCTAGAGAGATGGGATAGTATCTTCGTACTGACACACACAACAGTCAATAATGAAAAAACATTCTTAAAAGCTGTTAACGATAAAGTGAGCACTTTTGAAAGCCCTGCTAAGGATCTACTTTCCTTCCCCATTTGGTATACTTCCACCATATAGAAAATTATCATTCCCATGTATCATGTAACTTTAATCATATGTAAGACAGGTGTAGCTATGAAATCATTCGCAATGTATATATATTATATATATATAACTAATAAACAAATCATTGCACCTCTGCGCATGAAACAAACCAAAACTAAATTAAATGAATTCACTGTATACAAATGTAAACGACGCGCTCCTAACATGATGTCAATACATTGAACTATATTTCCTCTAGCTCGTTGCAAAGTTTACAGACCGCATGTCAGTCAGCTTGTCTGTCAAATACACGCAGTAACGGACAAAGATTATTTTCAAGCGTTGATTTCGAAAGTACTCTCTTTACCAAGAACAGCCCATAATTACAGTACGTTGAAACCAAAGGAACATTAAACTTTTCCCCGAATTAACCATCGTCTCCAAATATCTGGCATGTAATCAATAAATTGCAGCATGTGGCCGTGCCACATATATACATCCGGTTGGTGCTGCAAAAAATACTCCAAATTAAGATCACTTCGGCATGGAGAAGAAGACGTCCTGTCTGGTACCATAAATGTTCGATAGGCGATATATTAGATAGTAGCGTAAGCCATAGAGGTGTTTAAAGAACATGACTTAAGGTGCATGGCACTCATCCATCTTGGATTATTTCTTTACCAATTTTCGTAATCAAACTTTATGACAGGGGGTTAAAATTCAAAGCTTAGCATGGCATCAAGAACTACTTAACATGATTTTTTAAGTTTGCACGGTTACAGTTATATTTATATTTTCCCAAGAGAAAAAACATGTATTAATAATAAGGGAACCTTTGATTATGTTTATAGATGTGAAAAAAGTAACCGGGAGGGAAATAAGTTGGATTACGNATATATTAATAATAAGGGAACCTTTGATTATGTTTATAGATGTGAAAAAAGTAACCGGGGGGGAAATAAGTTGGATTACGAAATAACTGTAACAGTCCATTCACGGTTATTTCCAACNCGAAATAACTGTAACAGTCCATTCACGGTTATTTCCAACTTTCCTGAAGCCCTGCTTAAGTTCTACTTCCAGGATATTCCTCCGCCTTATGCAAACAAAGCTAAACTGAGTCTATAAAATTACACCAAATGTACAGCGCACCGCATTTGTGCGCACTCAGTTTAATAATGTTTTACATAAACGCTATTTCTTACTAGGCATTACCTACAATCCTACTTTATCACTGTTTTGATCCATGTTAATAATAAGTGAAATATTATCATTTATAAATAAATTATAANCTACAATCCTACTTTATCACTGTTTTGATCCATGTTAATAATAAGTGAAATATTATCATTTATAAATAAATTATATTAAAAGTTTGATTTAACCAAAATAAGGCACTTTTATGTTAACACAAGTATAAAACACTTGTGATAGGCAACATATTTAAGAAACAGCCAAACACGTCATACTTAGGGGTTTTTTTTTCAAATGTTTGATACAACAAATGTGAAGAAATTTTTTCTGTTCCTCTAAAAGCTTGATTTTATACAGGCTGAGTATAAAAGAATACCCCTACTTTGAAGGTCTATAATATCAAAACCAAACAATCTACAACCTTGATTGACCAATCAAATGAACCGTGCAACCGTGAAGTTGGTTTAACATACATTCATAAATGTTCAATGTAACCACCACGAGCGGCCCGAACGACATCTACGCGATAATCAAACTCGTTCCACACTCTTGTCAGCATGTCCGATGTTACGGTTTGGACGGCGTTTGTAATTCTCGTTTTGAGGTCGTCAATGTTAGCCGGCAATGGTGGACGAAACTCTTGGTCCTTTATGTACCCCCATAGAAAAAAATTGCACCGGGTAATATCTGGGCTTCTTGGGGGCCAGTTATGAAGAGCCTTGTCACCAGCTGCTCCTAGACCAATCCAGCTTTGCGGCAACGTCTCGTTCAGGTATCCGCGAACAGCAGGTGCCAATGGGGCGACACACCATAATGCTGGAAAATGAAGTCCCCCGCCGTCTCTTTTAACTGAGGAAACAACCACTATGTAAGCAAGTTCAAATAAGGGATTCCAGTAACATTGGGCTAGTGAAATAAGAAAGGGCCGAAAACCGTGTCTTTGGATACAGCGCAAAACACGTTCACTTTGGGGGAATACCCCACTGGACGAAAAAGACCCCCATTCACCACAGGTTATTACCGTGCAGGTGTTTTTATTTCGTGTTGTGCGTCAACTGGGTGCTGAAATGACTGGGAAGCTTCACTTTCTCCAGAAGACTATGAAAATCNTTTATTTCGTGTTGTGCGTCAACTGGGTGCTGAAATGACTGGGAAGCTTCACTTTCTCCAGAAGACTATGAAAATCTCTTCGAAGAGGTAGGAAAGTACACACCACTTTTTCATTTGGCGAACAAAAACTACAGATGATCGGAAATTGAAGGACCTCATTTGGTGTTTGGATCACATTGCACGAGGCATTGGGAGATAGAGATAAAGGTATAAATCACTTTTTTAAGTAATCAGAAATTAGAATACGTGTAGAGTATTTAGTCATTTTCGCTTGCTAATCTCAAAGAATGCGATTGCAATTGGCATGGATGAGTTAATATTTTTGTCGCATTGGAGAGGAGTAGGAAAAGATGTTGATAGTATACTGTAAATAGATTAGATATATATGCAGATAGTATATTGACTATAGAGTACATACATACATTTTAGAAAACAGTGAAAATGTATAGCAACGAACTGAAAAAACTTCCAGAAGTACATGCAAACACCACAACGTTCGTTGCAGGCATCTAACGCCGCTGATAATCGCTTTAAAACGGATACTCGGAGGAGAACATACCTTAACCTAGTTGTGCTTAAATTTACGATATTTGGAACGACTAGGAAAATAGAGCAACATAGTTTTGAATTCCTGCGAAAGTGTTGAGTACACTGCAACTATTTGGGCTGACCTCAAATTTATTGGCGTGTACCATCAAGATAATTTCATTCCCTTCAAACACATTTGTAATTTAGAATGCTTTATCATGGTTTCTTAAAAAGGTTGCTAACGTATTGTTTTCTTTCTTCGCGCACTCATTTTTACACAGCCTGGTAAGACCGAACGACAGAATCCTATATTCCATTGCTTCACATCTCGCATTCGTTGTGTTACGGGCACTATATCCTAGGCAGTTACAGAAGGTAACCTACAAATNTCCATTGCTTCACATCTCGCATTCGTTGTGTTACGGGCACTATATCCTAGGCAGTTACAGAAGGTAACCTACAAATGAAATTAAGAAATCAAAAGTACCTTACAATAAAATTGAAAACCGAAGAGAGACCAATAAACGAAGGAAAAAAACCGCCAAACAAGACTTGAACCTGGAGCGTTTAAGACGTTTATGTTTTGATCGATTGACAAGTAAAAATTGCTATAATGGTCATCCATGATTTAAAAAAATCTTCCATCTACTAAACAGTGTTGCAAAACCAACTGAACTGGTAAGAGTATATTAAAATGTTAGCAGACACTTATCATAAGCCTTTATTCTGTACCCAGATCCTCAGACTAGCGTCTGTCGCTGACGCATGCACGTTCAATAATAATTTTCCTGAATGCGCATTGGGCGGTTTCCATCAGCAGGACTTCGCCTAGGGGACAGGCCAGCCTTCGGGCCAAACGACCATCGCCGTGAGTGCCATATATTCGTACACATCCTAATCAGCTCCTCTGTCCACCGATGCCGCATGTGTTGTACAGTCAGGTCATATATGGCGAGTATTGTAAACGTCAAGAGTTCGATGTCTGACGCTGTCAGTGCCTTCCCTGGTGGCGTTCCGAAACGTTACTCTGCGAGTAAACTTTACTCTTTGGCTGTTCCAAAACACCCTGAGTGATTGTTTTATTCGCTCTTGTATTGTTTGCGCATCACTTTTTTATTATTAGGTTGTGCTAAGTATAACGTATTGTGCAAATAATGGAAATAAGTCCTGGAAAGTGATACATATTATTTATAATATTCGTTGGTTGCTGAATGAGTATATATTTGTAAACAAAATATGCTATTTACATTATGCTCGTTCCAAAACCACTTTAAGTCTAGCTTAGCTCAGCTTTTACTCTACATTACTTTACTCCCGGAGTAGCGTTTTGGAACGCCGCCCTTGTGGATGACTGATTCGTAACCTTGCTACAGTTCTACGTTACGAATAGTTCACACGCCGTCATTTTACGGAAAAGTGCCTCTAAAATACTCTCCAGAACTCTCCATAAATTACGGCCACGTTACTTTTTCAATAACGGACTTTCCGTGAGTTTCACAGAACTTTCCGTGAATTCACAAAACCAGTCCGCAAATTTGCTAGTTAGTTTTTCTGTACTTCAAGTTGAAAAAAAAAGATTACAAAATAATCTCACCTACTACATTGGTGTATCACTGCAGGTTATAATATTATTTCTATACGCAACTTATAAAAACACTCAAATGTTAAAAAAAAAAAAACATATTATTGCTTTTACAGATACCTGATGCTACTTTTTTAATGTTTAAAGAGTAGGTATTAGCGGTGTGAATATCCCAACTGCCGCAGAAACGATAATTTTCGTGTTACAGTGGCGAAGGAAGCTTCGTGTAGACTTGGCATTGTTCATTACCGAAACTCGAGTCTCCGTATTTTGTATTTACGGAGCTCAGCAATGAATCTTTTCGTCATTACAGATCGCGTTCGATGAATATACGGGAATTTTTAACAGTGTACAACTATTGGTGGATACCAAGTCCACGACCCAATTGTAGTGTTACGAAGCAAATATTTTGTCAGCTAGAGTAGAAAGTGGTGATTTCTTGCAACATTTTAAAGCCCTAAATCAGTATGGGATTGGACTGTATTTAGTTGGCACGCGGTTTGCCGAGATTTTAGAAAAAAATGTCCTTAATTTATTACTTCAGCGTATTTGGGTATTCTTTTACCACTTGCGAAAATTAACAAAGTCATGGACATTCGTGTTTATAAAGAGTTAATGTGAAATAATTATTCAAAAATAAGCTACTGTCATTCTATTGTTATCCTATTTGTGGCTCCTATGTGTATAGAATCACGCGGAACCAATTTAAGTGACCTTTATGCGAATATTCTTGGTAACTAATGCAGTCTTTGTTTACGTTAAAATATTGGAAGTTGAGATAGGAATGTTTTCAGAAATTGATTTCGGCAGTGTTAAACTAACCGTAAGTCAGTGGTAAAAGAATGGGTTAAATGAAGGCTGTTTTACAATTGCGATGTGAAAATACGTTAGCTATGAAAAAAGTAAATAACGTAGTATTATGGGAAGAGTTGAGAATGACTTCACTTTGAGCCAATCTTTTCTAGCTCTGACTGCAGCCACCAACGTGTGAAATTTTTCTCTTTCAGCTAAAGTTATTTAACACTGTCATGAATAGGGGATAGGCTAGAATGAGTATATCCGCCCTGTATGATGATAAACTTACACGTTTATATTTTACTTGCTTTTTTCAGACAACGGCAGCAAAATCTGTAAACATTAAGTACGTGTACCAAAATAAATTAGTTTTTATAAAACAAACCAATGGGTATGGTGCACTGTAAAACACCTCACACTAACCTTACGGCTGTCTGTATTGGATTTAGTTAGCCTCAGTCCAAGGTACAGTCAGACAATAATATAAGGAAAGGTGAGTTCCCTACACTCTAAATCAGAATAAGTGATTTCAATCAGTAACACTATTTTACTTAATCTTCAGTTAACTAGCTGTTGCAGCGAATCAGTGGAATGTACTGAGGATTTACCGCCAGGTCAGTTCAATTCACTAAGAACTAGTGGAAATCGCGGTAAAATGAATCAATACTAGCAACTAAATAGATCAGTAGAATTTTACTGATTCGAGTGAAGCAGTTTCCACAGATCTGAAGTCAAATTCGCTTATTTGGAGCAGTTTTAACTGTTTCGATTATTTAGTGAATTTTCTGGGAAAATAAGATGATGGAGACTGGAAATGCACCAACCAAACGTTAAGTTTTTCTGTGTTTAATATACGTATCATGCTGAGTTTGTCTTGAGGCCGATAAATGTGCCTGCTGTAAGCCTGTATTTTCAAGTTGTATGTATGAAGGATGGCAAATACTTGCACCTTCCCTTCTACTCGAACATNCCATTGCTTCACATCTCGCATTCGTTGTGTTACGGGCACTATATCCTAGGCAGTTACAGAAGGTAACCTACAAATCAAATGAATAAATCAAAAGTACCTTACAATAAATTTGAAAACCGAAGAGAGACTAATAAGCGAAGGAATAAACCGCCAAACAAGACTTGAACCTGGAGCGTTTAAGACGTTTATGTTTTGATCGATTGGCAAGTAAAAATTGCTATAATGGTCATCCATGCTTTTAAAAAATTCTTCCATCTACTAAACAGCGTTGTAAAACCAACTGAACTGGTAAGAGTATATTAAAATGTTAGCAGACACTTATGATAAGCTTGTATTCTGTGCCCAGATCCTCAGACTAGCGTCTGTCGCTAACGCATGCACGTTCAATAATAATTTCCTTGAATGCGCATTGGGCGGTTTCCATCAGCAGGACTTCGCCTAGGGGACAGGCCAGCCTTCGGGCTAAACGACCATCGTCATGAGTGCCATATATTCGTACACATCCTAATCAGCTCCTCTGTCCTCAGATGCCGCACGTGCTGTACAGTCAGGTCATATATGGCCAGTGCTGTACACGTCAAGAGTTCGATGTCTGACGCTGTCAGTGCCTTCTCTGGTGGCGTTACGAAACGTTACTCTGCAAGTAAGCTTTACTCTTTGGCTGTTCCAAAACACCCCGAGTGATTGTTTTATTCGCTCTTGTATTGTTTGCGCATCACTTTTTATTATCAGGTTATGATAAGTACAACGTATTGTGCAAATAATGGAAATAAGTCCTGGAAAGTGATACATATTATTAAGAATATTCGTTGGTTGCTGAATGAGGATATATTTGTAAACACAACATGCTATTTATATTATGCTCGTTCCAAAATCACAAAGTCTAGCTTTGCTCAGTTTTTACTCTACATTACTTTACTATCGGAGTAGCGTTTTGGAACGCTGCCCTTGTGGATAACTGATTCGTAAACCTTGCTACAGTTCTACGTTACGAATAGTTCACACACCGTCATTTTACGGAAAAGTGCTGGTACAATACTCTCCAGAAATCTCCGTAAATTACGGACACGTTACTGTTTCAATAACGGACTTTCCGTGAATTCACGAGACCAGTCCGCAAATTTTCTAGTTAGTTTTTCTGTACTTCAAGTTGAAAAAACAGATAACAAAACAATCTCGCCTACTACATTGGTGTATCAATGCAGGTTATAATATTATTTCTATACGCAACTTATAAAAACACTCAAATATTACAAAGAACATATTATTGCTGTTACACATACATGATGCTACTTTTTGATGTTTGAAGGAGTAGGCATTAGTGGGTGGATATCATAACTGCCGCAGAAACGATAATTTTCGGGTTACAGTGACGAAGGAAGCTTCGTGTATGCTTAGTATTGTTCATTATCGAAACTCGAAGCTGTAGGAAATACGGAGACGTGCCGTATTTTGTATTTACGGAGCTTAGCAATGAATATTTTCGTCATTACAGACCGCATTCCATGAATATACGGGAATTTTTAACAGTGTACAACTATTAATGGATACCAAGTCTACGACCCAATTGTAGTGTTACGAAGAAAATATTTTGCCAGCTAGAGTAGAAATTGGTGATTTCTTGCAACATTTTAAAGCCCTAAATCAGTGTGGGATTGGACTGTATTTAGTTGGCACGCGGTTTGCCGAGATTTTAGAAAAAATGTGCTTAATTTATCACTTCAGCATATTTGGGTATTCTTTTACCACTTGCGAAAATTAACACAGTCATGGACATTCGTGTTTATAAAGAGTTAATGTGAAATAAATATTCAAAAATAAGCTACTGTCATTCTATTGTTATCCTAGTTGTGGCTCCTAAGTGTATAGAATCGCGCGGAACCAATTTAAGTGACCTTTATTTTAAACATTTGTGAGTAAGCTTTAGAAGACGTAGTCATGTTTACCCAAATCAGGCGCGAATATTCTTGGTAACTAATGCAGTCTTTGTTTACGTTAAAATATTGGAAGTTGAGATAGGAATGTTTTCAGAAATTGATTTCGGCAGTGTTAAACTAACCGTAAGTCAGTGGTAAAAGAATGGGTTAAATGAAGGCTGTTTTACAATTGCGATGTGAAAATACGTTAGCTATGAAAAAAGTAAATAACGTAGTATTATGGGAAGAGTTGAGAATGACTTCACTTTGAACCAATCTGTTCTAGCTCTGATTGCAGCCACCAACGTGTGAAATTTTTCTCTTTCAGCTAAAGTTATTTAACATTTAAAACTTTGAGGCCTATCCCTGTCATGAATTGGGGTAGGCTACAATGAGTATATACCCCCTGTATGATGATAAACGTACACGTTTATATTTTACTTGCTTTTTTTAGACAACGTCCGCAAAATCTGTAAAAATTAAGTACGTGTACCAAAATATATTTTGTTTTTATAAAACAAACTAATGGGTATGATGCACTGTAAATCACCTCACACTAACCTTACTGCTGTCTGTATTGGGTTTAGTTAGCCTCAGTTCAAGGTACAGTCAGAAAATAATATAAGGAAAGGCGAGTTCCCTACACTCTAAATCAGAATAACTGATTTCAGTCAGTAAAACTATTTTACTTGATCTTCAGTTAATTATCTGTTGCAGCAAATCAGTGGAATGTACTGAGGATTTACCGCCAGGACAGTTTAATTCTCTAAGAACTAGTGCAAATCGCGGTTTAATGAATTAATACCAGCAACTAAATGAATCAGTAGAATTTTACTGATTCGAGTAAAAGCAGTTTCCACAGATCTGAAGTCAAATTCGCTTATTTGAAGCAGTTTTAACTGTTTCGATTATTAAGTGAATTTTCTTGGAAAATAAGATAATGAAGACTGGAAACGCACCAACCAACGTTAAGTTTTTCGGTGTTTAATATACGTATCATGCTGAGTTTGTCTTGAGGCCGATAAATGTGCCTGCTGTAAGCCTGTATTTTCAAGTTGTATGTATGAAGGATGGCAAATACTTGCACCTTCCCTTCTACTCGAACATTTCAGAGCCCGTCGTATGCCTGTGTCGCCATCCAGAGAGGACTCATACAGGAACTAAACTTTAGATATAACCGACATAATAGTCTGTTTAAAACCAAAGACATTTCAACAATTTTAAAACGGTTTCATTGCACACGAACAGTTTTCNATAGTCTGTTTAAAACCAAAGACATTTCAACAATTTTAAAACGGTTTCATCGCACACGAACAGTTTCCTAGCTTTGCCGTCTTTTTTCAGATACACGGCTGGCAGACGGTCGTGAATCAAGTCGGTTTACTTTTCCTCCGTCAGCTAACGACGTTTTTATTGGCAATAAGAATGAACAAGAATATGCACACGGAATATAGGAAACGTTTGCATTGCGACGTGAGATTTAGTGGAGTTACCACAAGAATAACGTCGGAGAAATAGTGCGGAAAGCACTGAGTGACAAATACAAACCCGGGTAGGAAATCGAACAATGATTATCCACTATCTGGTCTCACTTATAATCACCTGGGCAGGTTTATAGACTCGTTCTAGTACCGTGAATATAGATATATATATATATATAAAGGTATTTTTAATCTACATGTTGAAATTCAAACCATAGCATATATGGGCTAATATAAACAAGAAATCATAGTAGCAAAATGTTCGGAAAATTATTTAGTTTTTTAAAAATTGAAATTGAAGTTAGCAAAACAGTGCTGATTCCGCAACTTCACGTACTTGCGTGCACGACAAGTTGCATATCACGAAGGCGAACGGCACTGACCCACGCCTTGCGGAGAGCGCCTGCACGTAAGACAACCATAAACTCGAGGTACGTGGGCGCCGCTAATGGTTTCTTGTTAATGCAAGTGTGTCAAACTACGTGAACAATGAGAGATTGGCAACTGAGTAGTAAAGGCTGCCAGAAGTGATTACATTTGATTTCCATCACACTAACAGCAGCATTGGCTATGTTAAGTTATGTGTTTTCATGGTGCCGTATGTACAGGGGTTCGCCGCATTACACGCCAGTTCCATCTGCCTTCGTGATGCAACTAGTTATACACGCAGGAACGTGAAGTTGAGGGACACCTGGTAATGTTTTGCTAACTTCGATTTCAATTTAAAAATACTGGATGAATGTTCCGAACATTTTGTTACAATGATTTAATGTTTATAATATTATCCCATAGATGCTGTGGTTTGAATTCAGACATTTAGTTCAAAAACCACCTTGTACGTACATATGTATGTACATATGTATGTACATATGTATGTACATATGTATGTACATTGTGTGTACATATGTATGTACATATGTATGTATATTGTGTGTACATATGTGTGTACATTGTGTGTACATATGTATGTATATTGTGTGTACATTGTGTGTACATATGTATGTATATTGTGTGTACATATGTATGTACATTGTATGTATATAGCACATATGTGTATGTGTGTGTGTGTCAGAAATTATTTGTATGCATAGCACGCGTTGTACACTCATTGATTGCATCTGACTTATTAGTTTCCATTTGAGAGAAATGCTGAATTATCTCCATTGTGACGTCTAACAGGCCATCCTTACACTGAACTGTTCAATGATATATTTCAATTTTTATTGTTTGCTTTCGTTTGATTTCTTTAGTTTTAACGTCACTCTGTAGGAGAAAGCATTCGAAAGGCACAGGTTTCTGTTCATGCCATTAAATAATTTTTTTTTTTTCGTGAATTCCTTTATGATATAAAACACTTATTTTCATCTAAAATGTTTGTAAACTTCTTTCAGTCGATACAACTTTCCAAAATAGGAACGGTATCGGCAGAAAAATGTACGCATGTAATCTGCCTCTGTTGTATGCAAAATTCCTTTAACGATCGTGTGTGTGGATAACGTATAGTTTGATAGTGACGTAAAAATCTTGTGATCTACAGTTTTATTACTATCCTCATTTTGCTGGTCACATCTTTAACGTATTTTAGTTCCGCAACAACTTGTTAATTGCCAGAACAATAAAAATTTTAATTACAAAACAATTATTGAGCGGAGAAGTATGGGCGGCTCTTAACATCGGGAATTTCGGAGCTATGGGAGTGAAGCGAATTAAGTACAGAGCAGCGTCGTAATACAAAGACACGGGAAACGGGCTATCCCCGAGAAAATCCATCGACCAGCAGTATCGTCCGGCATGACTCCCAACATGACAAAATCCAGAAGCTAACCGGAAAACATCCATCGAAACAGTTAGCAAACTGGAAGGGCATTTCATTCGAAATCATTTCCAGTGTAATCACCTCAAGACGGGTACAAAATTAAAATAACTTTTACGTGCAAAAACTTATAACCAAAATTTTCCAGATGGTGCATCAAATATAGCTAATTCAACTGCACTTGTGGAGTACTGTTTGTAAGTTTCTTTGGTTCTTTGTTTACACTTTTCTGTTTGCATTTGGTATCATTCACACTGAGAAAGATGTATGTGTATAAATGAAATTTCTGAACGCCAAACCATCCATAGGGACAACAATGGTAAAATGTATTAGTATTATCTAGTTAACGTAGTTAGTAACACGACAAGAACTCTTGGTTGTAATCCCGTATGTATTATTTTGCAACTCTAATTTCTACAAAAGAGCATTCTGTTTACAGCACATTCAACATGACAATGTTCTAAATACTTCGAATATTATTTCAAAAAATACATTTTTAATAAACTTGCAGACATGTCTGATTCTAGTGCTGAAATTTTGTTGCAGATACAAAAATGTTCTGTAAATTTACTTATTCTGATTTTTCTTACTTTTTGTAATCCCACGACCTTACACTTTTTCCACATTACTACCCACTGTTAAGTTTTTCGTGTGTACAATAGTAAACATTAACAGAAATAAAGACTCGTGTTGGATGGTCATATATATCACTCTTTGTGGGGGTTACCGAGCGAAGGTTGTTGAATATTTTTTTTACCGATTATGACGTCTGCGCCTGTCCCATGTTTATTAATAGTGTATGTTTATTTTGATTCTGATGATGATGATGATAATAGTATTTAATTTTGCTTTCACGTTTGGAACGTAAGTATGATCGGTATAAACATCAGATTAGGATTCTCGGGCCGTGAATGTCAGTTCGTTGTTACGCAGACTACGCATTCTTTCAAATATCTCCGATATTTTCTTTTCACTGTCGTCTAAATCTACGTAACTCTGGTACGTGGTCGTTTATACTAACGATGCGACAGTTTTTTTTCTCGCGAGGGTTTAATATTGCAGCCAATTGAAATTCAGAGACATTAGTTTTAAAACTGGTAATAGCAGGGATATCNTCTCGCGAGGGTTTAATATTGCAGCCAATTGAAATTCAGAGACATTAGTTTTAAAACTGGTAATAGCAGGGATATCGAGCCGTCGTTTATTTCCCTAGCGAAGATGAGGAAATTACATCGGCGACACTTTAATAACGAACACTGCCAAGTAGCAAGACGTCATCTGCAGCGTTTTGCATGCGAATAATCACCAAACCCATAATACAGTCAACGTGGAAGGCAATGGAGCACTTCCTAAGCTAGAATAATCACGATAAAATAGGTCATTATTTTTAACGGAAATTTCCCGAATCGTTTTTACTGACATTCACTCATACCTATGGATTCGGAGTGGAAATTTTCCATACGAGTACGTAACTCTGAGAAACGAAGCTTTTTAAGCCAATACCTTTATTATTGTAGAAAATAATTCAAAATTAAACGTCAATTTGAAATTTTTTATGATTGCTACTAGCTTATGTCTAGAAACTTTATTTAGTAGGACGCTGCGTATGTTTATAATGTAATTTCTCTTAGAAAACTACTTAATGTTTATTTAAGAAAACATGCTTGTTGAAATTTTTAATAACTATAATCACGTAGTGATAATTAATTAAAAGTGTGTTCACTTTCTATAATGTACATCAAAATTCTGTAATATGTTCCAAATATCAAAACCACGTTTAGTAAGGGGGCCAATCTTCTCTTTACGACGAACTTCGTAAACACATTTTTTTGGTTGAATAATTATTGGCGTCTAGTGTGATCTTGTGTATTCCTTTCCTCGACTCAAAAGTAAAGTGTGTCCTGCTTTTATGCATGTTGGTGTTGACTTTCTAAATATCTTGTTTTGCCANTTCCTCGACTCAAAAGTAAAGTGTGTCCTGCTTTTATGCATGTTGGTGTTGACTTTCTAAATATCTTGTTTTGCCATGGGTAACACTAGCTCACTTTACACTGTAGAACTTGAATGTCTGAAGGTTGATTTGCAATTGGGAAGATTAAGCTGACCTAAAAATGATGACACATGCTTAAGAAAAGAGTCTTTTTTTTTAAATATTGTTTTTCATGTCCCACCAAAACTTAACTAGTCTTTTGCGGGTTCGGGGTATACATAACAATNTTTTTTTTAAATATTGTTTTTCATGTCCCACCAAAACTTAACTAGTCTTTTGCGGGTTCGGGGTATACATAACAATTAAGTGAAACTGTTTTATTTTAAACCTTACCGGAACGTTTGAAGAAATGTGCCAATCAAGGTATGGCAATTATTTTTTGGCGGGAACTTACCTATAGTAAAGCTAGCATTTTTATTATTAAAATTGCATTTGTTAAAGCATGATCACAATTCTCTCTGAAATATATCCGCAACTAGCGAACCGGCCCGGCTTCGCCCGGGTACAATTGAGTTTTACAGTGATACACTAATAAATAAATTGGGAAAAGACAATTCATTTATGTGAAAAAAGAATTATAAAATTATACTATGTTGGACTATGTTTTTAACTGATTACGGCAACCCAAAAGGAAGGAAAGCTTTTTTACCCGATAGCCAAGAAGTAGGGTACTGTTTTTAGAGTGTATCTGTGCAACTATCGCGTAGTTACCACATTTCCGCTTTCAAAGTATGAAAATAAAAACGTGAGTTTCATCAAGTTGTAGCTTTAGAAATAAGTGTACGTAGGTACTACTTTTTGCGCTTGGCGGAGGGATCTTAATCGATCATCAAAGTTAAGCAACGTTCCCAGCGGCACCCATTTGGATGGGTGACCGTTTAGTGGCATATGTAGACTCGCGAAGGGGGCTTCGGAGGGCACGTTAAATATTCAGTCCCGGTTGTTATCGATTTATAGCAGTCGTTAAGTCATTTCAGATGTCCTTGGGCTGCCTAATAAACTCTGACACCAGAAGAAGAAAAAATTCGGTCACGTTCCCAGCCGTTGCAGAATTAAGTTTTGATGTTATTCCACAGGAACCGTACAATTTTCCGGGATAAAAAGTATCCTATGTCCTATTCCAGGACATAAAGTACCTACATACAAAATTTCATCAAAATCCGTTCAGCCGTTATGAAGCTGAGTGGTACCAAACACATATACACACACACAGAGACGTTTTAATTTATAATATTAGTAAGATAAGATAACNGAAGCTGAGTGGTACCAAACACATATACACACACACAGAGACGTTTTAATTTATAATATTAGTAAGATAAGATAACACAGCCCTCCATTACAAAATAAAATACTTTAAAATCATACATTGCTTAAACACCAACCCGAAGAAGATTTTAAGTTAGGTTCAGTTATCAACCGAATATAAAGATTCGTATCACATGAGATTATCACTTATTGTCTGAATTTCTCTATCGTAAAGACATTCTATTTTGTTTGGATATATATCAAGCCATATTCAAAACAGATTTAATGATCTTCACCAATCGGCCATTATCTGAACGCTAAGACGTGCAATTCATACTTTTTCTGTAAAAAAAAAAAAATGCTTCCCAAACAGCAGCCTCGCTAAACTAAACAAATCATAAATCGACTGCGTTTTCTCGTACAATTAACATAATCGACTTATTTAAGAAATCAAGGGCTCGATAGAGGGATCAACCACGCCCGTCTGCTAGGTGGTTAGATTTTCTTAAACGGCTGTCCGTTTCCAACAGCAGACTAATACTTAAATAGATACCGTTCCATAATCTGTACCTTTTCCAATGCACTGCCCAGCAAGTGAAGGTCATAATAGTTATAAACAGGAAAATTTCAAAAGTTCAGTATCATAGATATATTGTACATTTTTTTTTAAATCGTGATACATTCAGAGACTATTACAATATCGCTCATTGCATAAAATTCTTAGTTCCGCGTAAACTTAAATTAAATTTAGTAATGAATGANGCCAGAGTGAGTGACTTGATAAATCCGATAATTATAGTTAGCAAAAAATTTACACCATGTACATTTTATGCGTAAATGCTCTGCCAGATGAAAAAAATAATTTTTAAAAATAGTTTAATAAATAGAGATATTCGATTTGGCATACCCTATGCCTATAAAAGTAATATGGCTACTAGAAACATATATATATATGCTTGAAGGGTTATTTGACGTAACCCCTGAGCTCGTTCGGGTAGGTCAGCAATCCCGAGTCGAGCCGAAGACCACCGACCTCGCCAATACTCAAGTAGGCGACTCGCAGACGCAGCCGCAACCGCGGCCGCAGCCACAGCCGCACATTCCCCATTTAAGATTCACTGTCCAAGCTTCGGCATAGGCAAACTACTAATGTTTTAATGACATGTTAACTCAAACTTAAGTACCGTACATAAAACAAATATAAGAGTAATAATATTAATACAGTTTTCAAAGATAAAAACATTACACTGTTAATACGGCGTTAAGACTTGAAACTAATTTTCCTAATTCNACTAATTTTTCTAATTCGTTGCAAACTTTACAAAGAAAATATCGTTAAGTTCTTGCTGTAAAAATGCATGCAGTTACGAGTAGAGAATTTTTTCAAAGGTTTACTTCATAAGTGCTTAATTAGCAATGAACAGCCGACAATAGTCATAACCATGGACTGTTCACTATTAACTAAGCCATTTTGTGAGCCCTGCTTAGGATATACTCTTCTGCTAATTTTGTATCATTCCGCGATTTCTAATATTTTTATATCCATGAGCATGATAACTTTGTTCGCGCCCCATCCAAGCGAGACCGTGGAATCGTTATACATATAAATTTGCTGATATTATGCAGTATGTATTCTAATATTTTTTAGTAGCTATAATTACGAAAACATTTCATTCGCAATAGAACGTTAAGTCTTGGGACTGTTTTTATGAATTCGTTGCCAAATGAAATCTGAGTCTGCATGCCAGTGTATAATGTAGTTGAGTTGAGAAAGTTGAACGAGATCTTGAGAGCCGATGAGGGTGAAATGAGGCGAGAATGGAGCAGTGCTGGAATTCAAGGGTGGGAGAAACGGGAGATCCCCGAGAAAAACCCACCCACCAGCGGCATCGTCCGGCACAATTCCCACTTTCAATATTTTTAAAATGTTCATGTCAAAAGTGTTCACTTTACCGTGAACAACCTTTACACAGTTGTGCATGCGGTATGCTGACGTGTGCCCAGAAGTAAACGTGCTTGTTTCCTTGTTGCAGTGACGGGCGGGGTCGGCGTGGATGTGGCCTTCCACCNGTAGGGAGAGAGCATACGCTACGTGAGTATACAAAATTATGCGTTTCAGCACCTGGTATGAGATCTTAACCCTGCTAAGACCCACATTATTTTATGATTTCAAGTGTTGCGAACAAGAAATTTTCTGATGCATGCTCTACTTAACACATTCAGACCCAGGGTACAAAACTGCGTACATTACGCACGTGTATGTAATTTTTTGGTCCGTACTGCACACTGCGAAGCGCAATGACCAATGATCTTACCTGTTGGTAACTGATTTGCAGTCTTACTGGTCTAGGTCACAATTGGTTCATATAACTGTAGCCGAACATATAGCCTACAGCTCATTGGCCGTGGCAACGAAACAAGTGTTTTATCGACTTAGCACAGCACACATAATAAATAAAATTGTTTGCAACATATGAAAACTTAAATTAAAGTGGGTATGAAAGGGTTAACTTCGACACAACACTTATTTCGTCGTCTCAACCAGCGAGTTTTAGACTTCAGCGTTCCACTACAGCGATATTAACCACTTTTAACTTACACTAGCAGCACGGTCTGCTAATCAGTTTTCCACAGGGAAGACCATTGGTAACTGAGCCTTGCATTGTACAGTAAGGGCCAAAAATTACCTTCCTGTGGATTGTATGCACAATTGTGTACAATAGTTTTGAATTATTTTAAGCTCGGCCCCGCCTCTTATGCAGAAAGTCTTCGTTTTCATGCCATAATTTCAGTTTCAGATCGACTGCTAGACATTTCTGACTATAGTCCATTCATGATTACTACCGATTTTTGTAGCCCTGCTAAAGTTTATGCTTTTCAGGTTATGCCTCCAAGTCATGCAAAAAAAATATTAACCAAGTGTAGAAAACTACACCAAAGGGACAACGCACCGCATTCGAGCCCACTCATATCAATTATAAATGAAATATTATATTTATAGATAAAATATCAGTATAAGCTATATTTAATCCCAAATAAGATACTTTCATAGAAACACGAGTAAAAAAACGCCAATGATACACGACATATTTATGAAGCAACCGAATGTCTCACACATGGGGTGATATTTCAAAGGTTTAGTTCAAAAAGTGTGACGAAACCGCGAACATACTATAGAAAAATATTAATTACAATTTAGGACTACAAGTTGTTTAATATGTTTTGTAGTCAATTTTACTACGTATTATTTGGTAGCTGTGAAAAGCCAGGGACGTATTGATATTTCAAAATTTATGTTATGCTATTTGTGACAAATATTTTCAAGTTGGCAGTCACAATTTTATGTCTTACTTTATAAAATCAAGAATATTTGGGAAATTAAAAAAAAAATTCTGATATAGTGGATGGCGACAAGTCCTAATCTATTCTAACCCAGTGTCCACAATTGTCTACAACGCAAACAGAGGTTATTATTCGCCGGTTACTATACACTGCAAGGCTCACCACTTAACTTTATTCCTTGTGGGTTAATGATTCGAAAACCGTGCTACTGCTCTGGATCGTGAATAGTTCATATTACAGCCAAAAACAAAACCTGCAGCGTTACTGGTCGTGCTAGCGAAACAAGTGCTATGTCGGCTTAACCCGTTCAGCCGCCGTGCGCACGATCGTGGGCACGTTGCAAATGAATTATCCTTATGACCAGTAGTGTACACAGCAAGACGACAACCAGTATCCAGTACTGAGAGCCTTCCTCGTAGCTAATCTGATATGTGGAATTCACTACACATCTTTGGCGCGAATCGTTAATGCCGAGCAAGCAGCGCGTTCCTCATTGGTTGTAAGGGAAAACGCTGAACACAGACACAGCGCACGCGAAAAACTTACGTGATTGCAACTCTTTAACTCTGAAACAAACGTGTGACCGGACGGGTTAAGTGTAGCTCACATCAAAATATTTATTTGCAACGCCTGAAAACCAAAACTTAAAGTGGATATGAAAGAGGCAAGGCAAAACATGTACCACTTCCAAGGTTTGTTTGTGTTGCAAAGATCGGCGGTTCTCTACGATTATGTCTCGATTCTCGTTCCATAAACGAATCAACTGTAAAATACAGAGCAAGCCAGACTCCAAAAAGTTAAATTTTGAGACTATATAAGAGTGTTCTTTATCTTTCTACTCTTGATCTAGCTAATGTTTACTGGCAGAGATTCATTTAGAACAGCATCAAAGCATGCTATTCCGCAATCAGCGGTAAGTATTTAAAGTTATACCGTTCGGACAATGCAATGCAGTAATTGAACTACTTAAAGTTTTGTAGGACAAGATATGTACGTAATAATAATGCAAGTGGTCACAGTGGCACTACTAGAATACGTACGCATTTGGGAAAACATGACGTAACTCGGAAGACGAATCTAAATCGTAATGTACAAAGAACAGCGTAGACGTATATTTTTCCTCTTGCAACAAATTTATCTTTTAAAGCCAATAAACATTTCTTTAAATGCCGATAGAAGAAGTTTTCTCTGACAGGGATGAAATTAATGCACAATTCTGGAGCATACCCTTTAAAGTATATTTAAGTGCAGCAAGCTTCGTGCAGTCCTGCCAACGCAAATATTCGTCACTGCGAATTTCTAAGTCGTTATTCGCTCGAGAAAAAAATTACATACGAGGATCTCTTGCATTTTCATCTCACTGCCACGAGTCCCAACTCATCCTTACATGATTATTTAACTTATGTTTTCATGGGCTTTATTATCCCCATTTCTCACACATGGATAAAACAATCATATTTTGTTCGGAAGCCACAAAACAAAGCCACGGTACTTTCGACAAACTTTATTATGTATAACTTTNAAAACAATCATATTTTGTTCGGAAGCCACAAAACAAAGCCACGGTACTTTCGACAAACTTTATTATGTATAACTTTCGTTGCAGGAAAATGCGATTTCGGGTGTGGATTTTCACGGAACAGAATGACGAAGTCGTTTAGAAAGCCGCTAGGATTTATTTGTCGTTATTCCATATATTATTTCATTTCCTTCTGCACATCATAACTTATATAATAATTTGATAGTGTGTGTGTGTTATCAAGATATTAACGAAATAAAGTTATTTAACCTGGCAATGTGTCAGAAACTGTGATTGAGACAATGTGTTACACTACCTTTATTTTTCTTTTTGTTCTATTGCTCCAGAACTCTTATCCACGTTTAATTTATGAATGAAAGTAAGCAAAATAAACCATTTCTAAGATTTTATCATTTACTAAATCCGTTAGAAGTAAACTGAAAATAATTTATTTTCAAAAATTTAATATATTCTGTACNAGATTTTATCATTTACTAAATCCGTTAGAAGTAAACTGAAAATAATTTATTTTCAAAAATTTAATATATTCTGTACAAGTTAGATTTTTGTCAGTATGTAGTCTCAGAAATGTTATTACAGTTTCCTCTTTCGTTACACTATTACTATTAGAAGGGAATAAATGTTTTGAATTGAATAAATTTAGTTCAAGTAACATTTGAAATNTTTCGTTACACTATTACTATTAGAAGGGAATAAATGTTTTGAATTGAATAAATTTAGTTCAAGTAACATTTGAAATTAATCTATTAGCTAAAAACCAGTGGTCTAATATTTTAAAGTTTTCAAATATTTTAACTTGAATTTTTTCTATACTTTGACATTTCACAACAATACTAGTATCATCAGCAAAGAGGGTTGTGTATGCATGTATAATAACTTAAGACATATCATTTATATAAGTTAAAAAACATTAAAGGCCCAAGAATACTGTGCGCTTTAACTTTTTCCCAATCGTTTTCTGACCAAATGTAACCCATAAACTTGGCAATTTAAATTTTCCTTTGAATAAAAATGAGGGCAAGTAAACCAGAATAATGCACTGTATAATGTGAGTCATTCTTTATTTGGCCATCCACGCATGTGGACAGCTGAATTATAAAGTACTGAGAAACAAAACGTTATTGTAACAGAATTTTTAAAGGAAATTATTTTAACGGCACAATTTACTATTGTGTTTCTTTTTTTCTTTTTTTCTTAATACGTTAATGCTATCATTTTTGTGTCGGTTTAACATCCACTCCCGTTAAGGGCAATTTCCTGTTTTGGACAAGTTTGTAGAGAATGGAAAGTTGTGTTTACGCATAATAAAACAGAATTAATCAAGGAACTTTTGTTTACTTTTTTCTCCAGAAATAATGAGCTAGACGAAAGCAAAACGCTACGCAAAGCAAGATTATAAATGCACTATGTGGAATGTACCAAACCGTTTTTATAAACATGCTGACATTTATAAAGTTATTAATCATAAATTTTAAACTATGCTTTCCTTGTACGAGGCAAACGACGATTTGTTGTGAAATTAGTTATTCAAATGCAATGGAATCGTATCAGTGTGGAGGTTTAAATCTCACAAATTCAAGTTCGCATAGTGAAAATTAGAGTTTTAGATTAAAGTATGCAATTATTAGTTGCATAATCATTAATCTTAAGTTTTTGGTAAATAATTAAAAGAATTTGGTAAGAGTTTTGGTAGTTTTCGTGCCCTTCTAAAAAGTTTATATTTTTTATAAGTTTTCTGAGAAATAGGGAATTATTACGAGCCATATAGGTCCTATGATTAGCTTGCTTACTTTATGATTTTAGTTTCACCAGCTTTATAGTCATTAGTGTAACTGTATTTCGCAATGTATCGTAATTTTAACTCTTATCTTTTTAAAGCTTTGAGCGAGATATAGACACGAGAACCATTTCGTCCTTAAGTATGNATCGTAATTTTAACTCTTATCTTTTTAAAGCTTTGAGCGAGATATAGACACGAGAACCATTTCGTCCTTAAGTATGCTTTCCGCTTTTTAAAGGTTTTTGTCTTTTGCCAAAATGTAGTGAAATACAAGAACTTTTTGTACAATGTGATTAATTCACTCATAGCATAGTTATTAAAAAAATTACTATACATGTTCAAAGCCACTAACTCATGAGTGATGCTAGAGTCGAGAATAGTATGATTTAGTGCCATGAGTAGGTATGGCCATATTTGGCAAATATACAACATAAAGAGAATTTTTTTTTACTGTATCATTCCGGTAAATAGTCATTTTGTTGCGCAGTTAATGTTCAGGAAGTACTGCTGAGCAAGATCATAAAACAATGACTCTTCTGTAACGTGGGTCATTGTAATGTATTTTTTTCAACCTAACAATTATCCTGAAATATTAACATTTGCAGTTTGTATCGTCACTGAAAAGTATAAAGACAAAAATATTCTAAATACTTCGGTGAACAAAGCTTTAAAAATTAATAAGCTAATTTTACCTTGCAAAGAGGTGATAATGTGAAATTGCACTGCGAATATCTCGCATTGTCTGACTTGAGATCGTGCGAACATAGAACAAAATAACGGCACAGGTTCTATGATTCACTGCACCGGAAATTTTCAGATCCTGCTGCTAGTCTTGCTTAGTTAGTCTCTTATTAGTTCATTGTGGATGCAATTTTCTAAGTATTGAACGGGGGAAAAAATTTAAGTGCTCTAGCATTTGATTAGGACGTTAATTTAAGATACAACTAGTGATTCCAGCAAGAAAGAATTTTGTGAAACGTTACTATGAATGACTCACGGCTGACTGAATAATTTTCAAACCTAACTTTGAACAAATGTGTCATCTCCCCCTTCGTCGGCTGTATTTACCATCCTTTCCACAAAGAAGATTATAAGGGTCGAGATTGTGAGTCGGCAGAACGTAGAGTTTTGAGGTAGCATCAGACTCCTAAGGCGAGGAGATCTGTTCTCGTCCAAAACCAGCGTAGCTCAATTCGTGAACGCCAAATAGTTCGACGCCCACTATGAGAATGTCCCGTCATCTTTAACGCTTCTGTGAATTGCCTTTTCAAGTAAATTCCAACTTAAGTAATTTTTGTATAATGCAACGTGTAATTCTCTTGTTTTTGCAGTGGCCTCTAGACTATAATCAGACGGAACTAGTTCTCAAGTTCCTGCACACAGGCGAGCTCATTCCGTTAGATGTGGCCTTTCATAATTGTCTGGACATTTAGAGGTTGTCTTTTTAGTCCTCTTTAACATTCATTTGAATTGCATGCGAGTTTAATTCTTCGTAGGTAGCGAGATGCAAAGCTCTTGCATTTGCATTTTCTGTAGTAATACTGTTGTCCGTTTTGATAGTAGCGGAATTGCAGCTATTATTCACACGACGAATTTTTAATGCTATAAAATCTACATGCTTATTAGCAATGCGACTGCAGATGACCAAACACATTTCAGAAGAAAACAGTATAAATAAGTTTAATAATTTATTAAGAACTGNGCAATGCGACTGCAGATGACCAAACACATTTCAGAAGAAAACAGTATAAATAAGTTTAATAATTTATTAAGAACTGTTTTTAATTATCAATGCTTTTATAACTTAAAGTAAATAAAAGATGTTTTCCCAAATTTATAAAACCAGCATATACCNTTTTTAATTATCAATGCTTTTATAACTTAAAGTAAATAAAAGATGTTTTCCCAAATTTATAAAACCAGCATATACCTGTGTGACTGGATTATTCCTTTGTAATAAATACAGACTTAGATAACATGTGCGATTGCTCTTATGGTTATCGAATTATCATTTTGCATGATTGTATGCGCAAGTGTATAAGGCTGAAATAATTTTAAAATGTTGTGTTTTATATTTTTTTANTATCATTTTGCATGATTGTATGCGCAAGTGTATAAGGCTGAAATAATTTTAAAATGTTGTGTTTTATATTTTTTTAAAACACGTCTTGTTATTGTGATTTGTTCCTGTGTTTGTTTCGGTGGCAAATCCTATAACCGAAGAACTTACGTTCATATAACGGGGTCCATACAAGGATCAATGAATAAATAAATAAATTAAGTTAGCATGTTATTTATGTGCAACGTTTATTCCAACCCTGGATAGTTTGGTATCACGTTAAATGTTTTAACCTATACACTGTACATGTATCGTGCAATGATTGTACACTGGGAAATGTTGCAGGTGTTTAAGTATATTATACAAATGTTTGCTTTAGTTTCAGTTCTTTCGAAAGTACTATCCGCACAGAGTAACGAAAAAATAGCGTTTTTATATAATTCAAAAATCAGCAGTATTTCATAAAATTTTACTTGTAGCTTAAAAAAATAATTCCTACTTAGTGTAATACCTTGTAACACCGTTTTTAACAACTACACACAAATACACGAGAGCATAAAACCCATAAGGTTAAAATATTAATTCAGGATTACATTATTACTCAGCAATGCTAAGTTACTAAAAATGTATCAAGTCTGTAAATTGTGTTATTTATGTAAATGGGTTATGATTTAGCTATCACTTACGTTAGGTANCTAAAAATGTATCAAGTCTGTAAATTGTGTTATTTATGTAAATGGGTTATGATTTAGCTATCACTTACGTTAGGTATCCACAACGGATTGGCAAGAATAACCTTAATTCATAAAAATTACTACTTATAAAAGTGTCTCGTGCATATTTTTTCTTATAATTTGTTGAATTTATTACCATGATGTATATATATGACATTTTCCAAATATGAGAGCTGATGCAGAAGTCACGGCAATAATTGTGTATCACCCGAATAATGATCAAACACAGGAAATATACTGTGTGCAGTATAAAGTGTACGACAAGTACGTTTTAAAGGTGACGTCACGTGGGGTATGGATGCAGGAATGTCCGGCAAAGAACAAAGACAAACATGGCTGCTTGAAAATCACAGTTTAATATATTCATTCTCTTAGAACATGTAAACGTTAATTTGAATNAAAGACAAACATGGCTGCTTGAAAATCACAGTTTAATATATTCATTCTCTTAGAACATGTAAACGTTAATTTGAAAGTGTACATATCGTACGTGTACAAGCTGTTTAACATCCTTCAAAGTAGTCTCCGAGGTTTTTTACGGATCGTCATTGNGTGTACATATCGTACGTGTACAAGCTGTTTAACATCCTTCAAAGTAGTCTCCGAGGTTTTTTACGGATCGTCATTGAGTGCTACCCCACGTCGAACTGCTGTTACACTCAGATGGGATATGAGTGCATCCGTCCGGCCGTGAGTACGTTCTCTATGTCAGTAGTCGGTTGACAGCGGTGCGAAATAGACGTAAGCAAGGCCGAAAAGAGTGCGTACATCAAGATAGCCGTACGCCGCGGCCGCAATGCACGCGAATGTCATGCAGAGCTACGGGAAGCATTGGGTAATCGTGCTATACCCTATCGTACAGTGGCAAGGTGGGTAGAGGCCTTCAAACAGGGAAGAGATTCAACGGCTAACCCACTTCGCAGTGGACGTGTTGTCAGCTGACCACGACGTACGAGTGGCTGTGGTCGATCAGTGCCTAATGGACGACACTTGCTGGAATTTAATGGAATTAGCCCAGCATACAGGTATCCCTGCGTCGTCCGTTCGCTGAATTCTACGGCGGGACATAATATGTACGGAAGATTGGCGCCAAGTGGGTGCCGCGTCACTTAACTGAGGTAGAGAAGTGGACCCGATATGGGACATGTCGCATCAACCTGGAACGCTTTTACCGTGAAGGTAATGGCATGCTGAACCTCATCATTGCAATTGATGAAATATGGGCACGAGCATACGAACCCGAATTGAAGCGACAGTCCAATGAATGGCTTCATCCTGGATCAACCACGGCGACACAAGGTACGAAAAAACCCGTCACACACAAAGCTGATCATCATTATGGCATATAACAGTCGTGTCCGTAAAATTACAGCACGGTATTGATAAAAATTATTCAGAAATCATCCTACGGTTACGGACACTAACGTTTTCTTCCATTACGANTTTTTTTTTTTTTTTTTTTTTTTTTTTTTTTTTTTTTTTTTAGGACTTGGAGGAAAAGTTTAATTTTCGCTATTCGGTAATCTACTGTGAGTAAAGTATAGATTTAAAATATTTATAAAATAGTACAGGATTTTAACATGAATGAAAAAATACTTAAAACTATAACGCTTGTCACTCGCCTACCACGCTGTTATGACATATTTGAGTGAAAACGTAACATACGTAACTATTTCACTGGCTTATACTGCTTTCTGATGTTTAAAGAAATACGTTTAAGTGACAATAATATTTAAACCGCAGCAGGAACGATGATTTTGTGGTTTCAGCTGCGTTGTTCGTTGCTGTAACCCAAAGGTTAAGAGAATAAGAAGAAATACTTTATTTCGCGTATTCTTGTTTCTTCCCGTTTCCCGTCACTACAGCCCGCGTTTCCAAATCTTAAATGCACATTTTCGTAAAAATTTATGTGAATATACGAAAACTTTTAACAGCGTAGGACCTATTTTTTGCTCATATTTAATACATGCGTCGATAAATTGTGGCTCTGAAATTGTTAGGATCATAAATAGATTACTCATATGATCACTCTTCATCTTTTACGCGTGAAACAAACAAAAACTAAACGAAATACGAGGTTTTATCATAAGGTAAGTGTAAGTCGTCTGCAGACGATTCGAGTCCCTACACCGAACTTCAGACCCATGGTGTACCACAGGAGGTACGGCATATTGCTACCGCGGCCTCCGTACAGTGGTTCACAAGGGCTCTGGCGGCGGCCGGTAACAAGACCGACCGCCTAGTATGATCATTTTAGAGCCTTTCGGCTTAAGGGACTCTTAGTTATCGTTTCCTCTCAGAGGGGATACTGCCTTAGAGGCGTTCAGGCATAATCCCACGGTTGGTAGCTTCGCACCACCGGTCTTTCGACCGAGTGCATGAACCAGCGGCCCGTACCTGCGGTTCCTCTCGTACTGAGCAGGAATACTGGGGCAACGATGCCTTCTCAGTAGGGTAAAACTAACCTGTCTCACGACGGTAAATAGTACAACACTTACCCGTGTGGCAGTTATAGTCCATTCATGGTTACTACCAACTTTTCAGAAGCTCTGCTAAAGTTACACTTTCAGGATATTCCTATGCCTCATGCAAGCAAAGCTTAACCAAGTTAGAAAATTACACCACNCTGCTAAAGTTACACTTTCAGGATATTCCTATGCCTCATGCAAGCAAAGCTTAACCAAGTTAGAAAATTACACCAAAGGGACAACGCGCCAGATTAGTGTGCACATAAATAAATAATATTTTGCGTAAGAACAATTTCTTACTAGCCATTACCAACACTTCTATCTCCTCACCGTTTGGTTTNAAATAAATAATATTTTGCGTAAGAACAATTTCTTACTAGCCATTACCAACACTTCTATCTCCTCACCGTTTGGTTTCGTGTTGATTATAAATAAAACATAATTTATAAATAAAATATAAGTAAAATAATTTATGTTAAGAAAAATAATATTTTCAAATTTCATCATAAGTATAGATTGATTGCGATATATGGCTAGGGACTGGAAAATTTCGCGAATTCATTTTAGGACAAGCTAGACTTCAAACGCATGTGCATTAATGTTATGTTTGCAATTGGTTCACAGTTTATTAGACACGACCAGGCGAACTCCGAGGCCATGAAAGACGTGCAAGGAAACAAGGCACCGAATCCCGTGCCATCTGATGTGATGTAAAACTGGCTCCACACTGCAGCAGCAGCCAATGAACAGAAAGCTGAGGCTCTAAGATACATAGGACAGTGGAGTCTAGCCCACGCGTCGTTCAAAACGTGAAATTTCCCTGCCCCTATACACGGTATAGTTAGGAAACTATCAAACACCTAATATACGGGATGATTTTTCAGAGGTTTGGCTCAAAACCTGTGAAGAAACTGTGAATAGACTATAAAGGGCTTTGCCTACCGAGTCTGCAACCAAAGAGTTTAAATGGTGAATCAGTGTTAAAGAAGTTCCTTCCCAGTGCTTACATTTTAAAGACAAAGGCAGATTCACAATCTCTTCGTAGCGTACGTACATTTTCTGTTAGCAGNTTCCCAGTGCTTACATTTTAAAGACAAAGGCAGATTCACAATCTCTTCGTAGCGTACGTACATTTTCTGTTAGCAGACATTGAAACAAAGACGTAACTTTACCTAGCGAGATGATTATTTTTTGTTTTTGCAGGCTTTGTGCAAAACATGGTACAATTTTAAATCATTGGTCCACGAAAACCTAATTTTNTTCCCAGTGCTTACATTTTAAAGACAAAGGCAGATTCACAATCTCTTCGTAGCGTACGTACATTTTCTGTTAGCATACATTGAAACAAAGACGTAACTTTACCTAGCGAGATTATTATTTTTTGTTTTTGCAGGCTTTGTGCAAAACATGGTACAATTTTAAATCATTGGTCCACGAAAACCTAATTTTNATTATTTTTTGTTTTTGCAGGCTTTGTGCAAAACATGGTACAATTTTAAATCATTGGTCCACGAAAACCTAATTTTGTACATTTATATCTTTACCTTAAATAGTTTTAGTTAAAATAATATATTTACTATTAAGTCGGGCATTCTGATTGGTTGATAGTTCAGCCGCACGTACGTACAAGTTGAAAGTTGAGCTACTCTGCCTCTTTTTTTTTCTACGTATGTGCGTACGTACGCTAAGTGTGAATGTGAATGAGTGCCTGTGTTCAACTTTTATTCGCACGCTAATTGGAGGCTGTTAATCAATCTTAAATTTTCCAAACAAAAGAAAATATTCATTGGAACTTTCTCAGAAAACACTGCCACGTTAAGAAAAAGAAAAATAAAAAGAAAAGAAATATTATTTCATACATTTTTCTTTGTGAAATGTAAATTTTTATTTTAAATTTTAGAATATTCAACATAAATATTGGTAAGATTTCTTAACGTGACATCATTCCTTAAGGTAGTCACATAGAATAATTTTTGCTTGAAACGGTTATCTTAAAACTGATGCACTAATAAAGAATTTCTTTATAATTGGTTCCCCATTTAAAATCTGTAGCTAAAGGCGTGGTTGGCAAAGCCTTTAATCCCCTTCAAAGTAGTCCCCCCCCCCTTGTATCCACACACTTCACACAGCGTCGTTTACATTGCTGGAAGCATGCGTGGGATGCCTTTTTTTTGAATAAAAATTAGCTGCTTCGCCGCATTTTATTGGGTTTCCTCGACTTCCTAAAATCTTCTTGTTTTCAAGTGGGTCTTGATTTTAGCGAAGAGGGGGAATACGGTGGCTGCCGGACCTGGGGAATTTTGTGCTTGGCTAATAGCTGCCGCACAAGTTGCGCTGAATGATCAGGTGCGCTGTCGCGGCTGGATTGCCACTCACTGGATGCATGCAATTCGACGAGTGGAATCCCTCAGACGTCACAAGACTTCACGGTGGCACCCCCCGGCCGGCCGAAAAATCTCTGATCGGTCCGGGACAGAATTCNTTTTTCTGAATGATGTGCAAACATTACTCTGGTTAAGCCAGCGCCAAATGAAAGAAAGAAAGAAGTCCTGCCCCCTCTACTAGTATTTTTCTCCACCCACCAATAAAGAGCATGGTTCCCACCTATCTGTCTCCTGTAGCGATTTCTGATAATGCATTAACAATTTTTAATTATTTCCTGTCGAAAGGGCTTTTACGGTGTTTATGAGGGTTTTTCCCTTTCTCTTCTTAGTATAGTAGTTTAGCTATGAGCACACTTACGGATGCTTTCATGGCCGAATTGTGGCCATGGCAGCCCAATCCCTTGATGCCACGATGCATGTCTCCTTGCATGATTTCCTTCCCTTGTAAGCGTATGGGGCCTAGCTCTGAGACGCAAATAACTCCCGTCCCTACCGCGGGCTCACAATTTTTGGTTTTACAGTAGGTTAATAAAAAATTTAAAAAGTTTAAAAAATTTAAAAAAATCGCGCAGTAACTCTGCCTGCAGCTCTCGCTGCGAACCTCCTCCCCCTCCCCCTTTTTCACCGGCCTCTTTTAACAAGCCGTGCGTCTCCAGAGATCTCAGCTTTCATAAACGCGCCGACTTATTTCTTAAATAACTTATTATTTACACCACTGGGTTTACATTGTTTAACTTAAGCACATTCTTTCTAACTAATAATTACCTGATTGTCATGACCATTATTTTAACCTTCACCAACATTTCATGCTTGGACACACTCAACCAGACCTCGCGTTCTTAGAGTCACGGGATTTTATTTGGCACTAGAATCCACTTGTAATATACAAAACCTGACCGGCGNAAAGAGCTAGCCTTCCTTAACCCGCTGTATGACAAATGACAAAACCGTTGGGTGGTCAATGGCCCCTCACGGGGCGTGAACTACCTCCGCTCTGAGTTTCGGCAGTGAAGAAAAGCAGCGGCTTCACGATGGCAATCCTTGTTTATCGTCTCTGCAATGGAGAATGTGACAACCATGAAATGCTTTGGAGAGTGTATGAAATACTCGTTTTGTCAAATTTAGTATGCATTTATGTTGCATAAAGGCATGTCAAAATACCAATTTTAGTGTTTTCGGGTCCTGCATATAATAAAAACTAACTCATTTACCAAAATGAGATATTTCAACATTGAAATAAGAAATCTTTAATATCAACTATAATATGTTTCCGCAATTTTTAAGAATTGCTTAAAATATAAACAATTTTGCACATTTTAAATTTATGATTACATGATTTTCCGTGAAATTATTTTTGCTAAGTATGCTTTAAAATGAATTAAGCCATGACATTTCAGTCGCTCTTATTAAATTTTCTGCGTTTTTTTTTTTTTGTTTTTTTTTTTGTACGACCCGGAAACACTTAAACTGTGATTTTGACAAGCCATGACGCAAAAACTATGTCATATAATTTTTTTTTATGCAAGGAAAAAACACTTGCAAGTAATGTCTACAAGTTGAACGGTATTTCGAGCAAAAAGAAAATGATGAATTTTTGGTGACCAGCAGCATTTTAAAGTGCCTGATTTTGACAGTTCCACTTTCAGTTAGTTAGTCATTGTACCACAGTCAAGCGCACACTGTAAACCCGAACCAGTGATATCAGTTAGCGAAATACTGGTGATAAATGACTATTGTGCATTTAAACCTATTTTCAAAGTATAAAACCTAACTGGTTCACAGGTATACGCCGTTTTACAACACCGAGAAGCGAACTTTTAAATCAGTGAAATTTAGCCAACTGATTTGAAGTGGAGTCGTTTTCACTGGCTGTCACTGATTAAACTGCATTTTTCCTTTTCCAGGTGTGTACAAGACGAAAATCACTCCACATATTCTAGTCTGTGGTAGCGAGCAGGGAGCATACAAGTAGAGAGTTGTAACTCAAGGCTAGAACGAGAGATCCTTATCCGATTCATTTGTTTACCGAAGCAAGCCGAAGTAGGTTCTATGGCACTGCCAACTTTAGAACACAGAGTAAACGACACAGTCTAACTTTGTTATGTTGGTAGTATTGTAGAAACCTCGCCAGCTGTTTTTTTTTTTTTTTTTTTTTTTTTTTTGTAATTGGACTATGTTTTCTGGGAAATATTATTGATGCTTCTCTCATCAACAGTTATTTCATATCACAAATACATTTAAGCGAATATAAACTGTAACTGTAAAGGTGAAACACTACATCACAACCCGTTGTATGCATATATTCATGAAAATACACGCGACGCGAATAAACAGACGCAAATGCCGCTTACACAAAGCAGTCTCTGCTACCACCATCAAAATTAAAATGTGCAAATCCATCATGAGTTTATACAATATCTAAAGAGAGAAACGACGCGATTGTTTGTTGTATTTAAGTCATGCAAATATAATATATACTTTGTTTAATATGTAATGATTGTTTTAAAAGCAGAAGTTGTAATACCCATAGAACCTCAACTTCGGGCGGACTTCGGTAAGGTTTCATTTTCCCTATTCGAGTTACGAGGGTCTGATTGCGAGTCACTCGCCCGACACAAGAGGAGAACGTGGTACGCGCACTCTGACCGCACCGCAGATAACCGCACAACTATGATGCGCAACTTCGCGCCAATTAACAGCAATCCGAAACAGCGCTCCCCACGCCCGTAATTCCACTCACGCCCGCCAGATGACGCCGATGCTTTATTGCCTTCGCAACTTTGGTGCTAAACGGGGAAAACCGAGTCGTGAATTCAATTTTGCGTCGGTTTACGTTAGAAATTTGGCGCTCTCGGCCGAGTACTTACCACTGTTTAAAACTAACTTCGTTTAAGGTCTATGGAAAGGTTTATCAGTGCGAGAAATCCCAAAAATGTTAAATCAATAACATAATTTGAACTAGTCAATATATTTTGATGGGGTTGTATTTACTGACAAACTACTTG
This sequence comes from Clitarchus hookeri, assembly GCA_002778355.1. Lineage (NCBI taxonomy): Eukaryota > Metazoa > Arthropoda > Insecta > Phasmatodea > Phasmatidae > Clitarchus > Clitarchus hookeri. Next base: position 80,207 of record NQII01007441.1, read on the forward strand.
AATGCTGGCAACTATCAGACACAGTAATAGTTGATACGGTATATAGTTTTAAATTAAAAAATTTCTAACATTTTACAAAAAATATTAATATAAATTACAAAATCAGTGAATATGCCAAAATAATTTACTCTGAATATCAAAATAATACTATCTGTAACACTTGAATATTGAAGTTTATACATTCTAAGGAGAAATAAATATGTTTATATAAAACATCTTATCTAGCAGGAGCTTACAGGAAATGTAATTCTATTAAAATTAAAAACGTCTTTATAAAATATTCTATTAAAACGCTTAACATAACTTTTATAAATTATTAAACAATTTTTTTATAATATGAACTGATTATGTGGTTTGATACGTTGACACACTTAAAACAGTCGACAATTTTTTAATCAAATATAATTGCATCAACTATTATTTTATGCAAGGTTGTTGTGTACTGAAATACATAGTCAATAAAACGTCCCCACCACAGAATGTATATTAAGTAGTTCAAATTCAGTTCTTGATTTTGTATTTCGGAATTTCATGTACAGTCGAGTACACCACTTTTGCTGGTGCATACAAAACAGACTCCCCCTTCATTCCCAATGTTTTATAACAAGGAAAGGAAGAATTATGCAATAAAAACCCTACATCGTACTTGTGTAATAACTATTATTGAAATACGTTTTATGTGACATGCACTTTCCATTATTTTTCATGTTTAATCGTTCGTTGCTGTTGTTTTAAGCTGCTGTTGAGTATTGGCAGTGCACTCGTGAATCCAGTACGCTCTCCAAACACGGAGTGGAAAGTTTGTTGGCGGTTAACTGAGTACTATTGTAAACAACATTTGAAAAATAAATTTACCGTAATTGAGTTTTCTAAAATCAGAACGTTAACAGTGGAAAAAAGTACTTTCAGTGACGTTGGCAAAAAATAAACAAGCGTAGACCCATTCTTTATATCTAGTTAATTCAAGTTGTTCGTGGTTAATTTTGCACTTTTGGAAGCCCTTCTTAAGATCTACTTTTCTCCTCAGTTTAATATCCTTCCGCCATAAATAACATTTAGATGACAGAATGAAAACCTCTTATCTCAGATCTTTGGAAACATGTTTTTTTATATACTTTTGGTTGAAAAACCTCGTATATCTCACTTTATAGAGCTTTAAATAAATAAAAGGTATGCATTATTCTCATTTGGAGCACTGTAGAATGTGAGATACGAGATTTCCAACAAAAAGTACCAAAGTATAATTTTCGCCAAAAATAGGAGTTACGCGGTTTTCATTCTAAGCCATAGATTTAAATTGCAATGGGCCTAGTGATTATATTCATGCGTCAGTCAAGTTAAAACGTAAAATTATCAGGGACCTTTACTGAAGCCCTGCTAAAGTTCTATTTCCTGAATATTCCCCCACGTCATGAAATCTAAGCTTAACAGAGTCTAAAAAATTACGCCAAAGGAACAATGCATCGTAGTTGTGCGCACTGAGTGTAATAATATTTACATATGAACTAATTCTTATAGGCTTTTCACGGTAAAGAGAACACTTTTGAGGCCCTAGTTACTTTTTTCTTATCAGTCATTTTTTATCCCTTCGCCAATTTTAAAATAAATAATGACATGTAAGTATTAAACAAAGTGTATAAGTTTCGCCAGACTGGGAAGTTAACGTCTAAGGCTACAATGAAGTATATTTATTGATATTATTCCAAATGAGAAGGCTTCAAAAAGTGCGTACTTTACTGTGAATAGCCAATACTAGGTATTACCAACACACCTTCATTCTCCCTGTTTTTCATATAAATTATAAATTAAATATTATATTTCATAGGTAAAATATAAGTTCAATTTATCCAAAACAATGAACTTTTATGTTAGCACGTGTATAAAACTCTTGTGATACGTGCATACTTGGGAAACAACCAGACCCGTCATACACGGCGTGATTTTTCGAACGCTTTATTCAAAAAGTGTGAAGAAACCGCGAATAGACTATAACATGTAACTTCATACTCTAATGTGAATTAATCAAAAAAGAAACACTAACTTTACTACACAAATTCAAGCGTTACACTCCAAATACGGTGTAATTATTTAAGACGTATTTTATTTAGTTCGCTGTCATGTATGCAACCAACGGGTGGTTAATTTTTTTGAAAGGTTTATTTCAAAATCTTTTACCTTACCGTGAACGCCCTGTAGAGTTAACTACTTAGCATAAATCTGCGGCTACTTAATTATTCTTTATTTCAGTAGTTATAATCACTACAAGAAGAGGTAGTTTAACCCTTTCAAGCCCACTTCAATTTACGGTTTTAGGTGTTGCAAACAAAATTTACGATGAGTGCTTTACTTAAGTAGACACAGCACTTGTTTCGTTGTGACAGCCAATGAGCGGTAGGTTATATGTTCGGCTACAGTTATATGAACCAATTATGACCTAGACCAGTAACACGGCTTGCGAATAATTCACCAACAAGTAAGGTCATTGGTATTTGAGCTTCGCAGTGTGTAGTACAGACCAAAAATTACCTACACGTGCGTAACATACAAAATTGTGTACCCTGGGTCTGAATGGAATAATGAATATATTTTAAATTCCAGAATGTCAATTGACGATTGTGGCGTGTGCTCGGGTTGCTAATACCACCGCGCGATCCGATCCAAGGGCACTGCCAGGCGGGGAGTTTGACTGGGGCGGCACACCTGTCAAATTATAACGCACGTGTCCCTAAGGCCAGTTCAGCGAGGACAGAACCCCCGCGTGGAGCAAAAAGGGCAAAAGCTGGCTTGATCCCGACACTCAGTATGTGTAGGGACTGCGAAAGCACGGCCTATCGATCCTTTTGGCTCGAGTTTTCAGCGAGAGGTGTCAACTAATCGTGATAACTACTTAACAACGCACGCAAGTCCTCCGAGCAAGATATCATTTTATTCACTGGATTTCTTGGCAAAACTGTGCTCGCGCGTACACTTGACCATCGCGTATAATTCCGCCACGAAACACACGTGCGTTTTTTGGTTGGTTACGCAAAAAGAAAGTCCATATCATACCCCGAATGGACGACTATTGTAACTCATAAAATCGAGTTTTTGAAATATTTGTACCGGAAGGAGTACAAACAGTTAAATACTGTCGCAACTTTATATTGGCTCATAATGGAAGGGTGGCATATAAACGGATATTTCACTTCGTAAAACACATTTAATACATCAACATTTACATTTAACATTTACACAAAGTGGTGTCTTAAAAGGATTTATAGGCCTAATCTTATATATTAATAAAGTTCTAATTCTTTAAATTATTCTGCCAACACAGTATCGTAAAAACTTTTTAAAAAAAAGCACAATGCTTTTACTATTATCTATAACATATAAGACATTTTGAGTTACGATATTACGGAATTCAGAGTGCCATACACACCATAGATCAATTCGATTTCATTCCCAAAATGCAAAACAAGATACAAAAAAACCAACCTGATTCCGTTTCGATCACATCGTATATTGATGTGAAATCACTTCGGCATTTTCAGTCACTGCAGTGATACACAGTACAAACCTCCCGTTCAACTTTGTCACGGCGCTGTAAACACGCCGTGACATCTTTGTTTTAATGATTTAACCCAGTCAAGATCAACAACGCCACGACTGATCCCACTTGTAGATTCAGTTATCGCATGTATTAACTTCTCTCGCGTTTATACAACTACATTGTGGTTTTGTGGAGCGGGTAAGGGAGGGGGGTCGCATCCACATAGTTGTTTTAGTGAATAAAATAACTTAAATAACTGATAGGAAATTTATCTTTTATAGTAATTATTTTCATCTTAGATTTCGATTTACATATTAGGGGCTTGGTGACACTATTATAAATGCTTTACAAGAAAGTAAAGAGAAAATGTTTTTCCACTCGATTTTTGGGTTATTTAAGGAAAGTGAATCTTGGCTACTTAGTCGTTTTTCAAATGTCGACTTGTTTACAAACCAAAAGTCTTATGGAGAAAACCTGTTGATTGCAGATGTAGACTTACTTTTTCAGTGACAACAGACGAAAAATATTACAACAGTTTAAATAATTTTATCAACTTGCGTCTATTATGATGCGAAAAAGGTTTTCATTTGTCGAGATTATTAATTTAAGACCTGATAGCTTACACTTCGTGTCGTAAATGAACAGCAACAGTACACGGGTGAACATAAATAAATTCTTTATCAAATTCCATTTATATCTTTTCCCAGATATAAAAATTACTCTTCCATTATCATTACGTTTTATTTTAGGTCTACCTAATTTATTAAAAACAAAATTCCAAAGAAAATTGTTACATCAGTTCAAACTAGGAGAAAGGGTTTTTTTTCAGTTATAAAAATATTATGAATACTGGAATAAAATTTTAAATGGTATGAACGTTACTCTATCACGGATGTAAAGAGTCCTCGGTTGACTTTTACGGCGACTACTCCTCTACAAGGTACTGGTCAATCTATCTCGTTCGATCCATCGACGGGAGGGAACTTATTCTGCAGGCCAATCACCTGTCTAATCATTTTTGTGATGTGGGAGCCGTCGTGCCACATCCACGCGCACTGCCGTGTTGCTAGCGACACGTCATGTAAACAAAGGGGTAGATGATTTCGAAGAAAATCAGATTACGCTGTTCCCGTTACACGCTCCTCTAGAAAATCCGGTCCCATCAGGCGATTGCTCACTAATCCACGCCACACTTTGCAGAGAACCAGTGCTGTTGACTATACATTTTTACGGCACGTGGATTCTCGTGAGCTCACTTGTGTAGCCATATCTTGTGTTATCAATACAGTCACGGGTAAAAGTAGCTTCGTTACTGGACAGTATGTATGGAACATTCGCATTGGATTTAATCCACTCACAAAATTTCACTCAAAGTGGATTTCTCACTCTTGCATTATTATAACACTTGTTATTGTTGATAGCCTTCGCGCACTTGAGTTCGGACTTCGTTCTAAAGAATAGAAAATATCCCCTTAACGCGACTGCATTACGTGTTTGATGTTCCTTCGGGGGCGGGAACAAGTCTGACAGATCGATGCACGTTTGCAAATGTAGAGTGATAAGACAGACATTGATGCTGATGTCGTCTCTGTCGACATTTCTGCACAACAGCACACACTTTCCCGCTGCAAAACAGTAGAGTCTGTTCACGGTTAATTAAGCAATTTTGAAATCAGCCGCCAAAAAATGTCACTGCCCCTGCCTGCGTATATTTTAACGGCCAAACTGACTGACATACGCCCAGTAAATTTGGTAACGACGAAGTTAAAGCAGCTTTATGTCTTAGAATTGAAATAAAAGTATTGGGTAAACATTTGTAAATACTGAAATGATTTATTCTGTTTTGTGTTTTTTTTACTGCGTATAAGTATAAGAATTATAAAATTTGTGAAATGTTTACTTTTATAATAATTTAATAGTTTCACTTGACGGCGCACGAATAGTGATCAGGCCCATTGCACTGTAAATTTCACACGATAGATGAATTCACAATGTGCATACAAGTAGATCTTAAACAGAGCTTTCAACAGTGTTCCGTCCACTGTAAAAAGCCTGTACACAAGCATGCATGAGTATTCCTTGGTAGATTACACACCAACTGTTTTACCGTACAACCGGTAGGGGACGTTTACAAGACGCGAGAAAGCGCGTATGTGGCCGAGCACGGGCGGCCGAGAATGCTCATTACCACATGTAGTGTGTTTCTTGTACGTTATGCGCGCTGCGTATGCGGTTTCTTGCACAGGAATCCAGCATCTGGCAGTTTCCGACAGTTCGTGCTCCGAGCACGTTGCGAAGTGCCGTCCCGCTCTTCTTGGAAGTGTAGTCTTGTCAAGGGTGTTCACGGAAAAGTGAGCACTTTTGTAGGCCCTCTCATCTGGGATAATATTCAATAAATATATTTTATTTTAGCATTGGAATGTTCACTTCCGAGTGCGGTGGAATACACACGCTGTGCTTATTACTTACATGGCAATATTTATTTTAAAAAGTGTTTAAAGGATAAAAAATGAAAAGGGAAACGTAACTAGGATCTCAAAAGTGCTCAATTAACCGTGACCAGCCTATAGTAGGATTTATGAAATTATGGCCCAATATCAAGTAGCCCAATGCTACGGTAATGAATATGTTAATTGTTACAAAAGTGAGACGGAATTCTGGGACACAGAAGGATCTTCAATTTCCAGTTCCCTTTCTGAGACTCCTTTCTCACTGCGAATGCTGATGGACTTTCGNTTTTTTTTTTTTTTTTTTATTATGGCATAACTAGTCGCCTAACAACTGAGCGAAAACTACAACCTCATTTAATAATTCCACGAAGAAGGCACAAACACAACTCCAGGAATGACAGAAGCTGACTACTTGAGCATGGGAGCCAAGCATACAATTCTATAATCCCTTGTACACCCGGTAATTTTTTTACCTGATTGGTAGAATTGAGATTTGCATTAAATATAAATCGCTTACTGAGAATAATAAGTGTTAATAGTTTATATGGGTACTTAAATGTTATAAATAATAGAGCTGTGTGCATTTTCACAGAATTATAAATAAATTAAAAAATTTAGATTTATTTCTTATTTTTATTAAGACCACCACCCTTCACAAACTTGGATACGCCCAAAGCAACTTGTTACAGTACACTGTCACACGGAACAGATGCGACAAACTAAGAGTGTCTCTTGTTGCAAAAAACCTCAACGAAATTTCCAGCTTGAGAAAGGCAGGCAACGCTTCTCTCATAATTGTTTTTTTTTTCTGTGCTTTAGTCTCGAATTTGATACAACAGGAGTCTGAACTGTTTACTGGCCATTCTGAAGAAATCATAATACACAGAAGGAAGGATCTTCCATTTCCAGCTCTCCACGCGAACCGTCTGAGGCTCATTTTTCACTGCGAACGATAATCCATTTTTCCACCCACGATCTATGTTTCATCTTGTTAAACTTATGACGTAACTTGTCACTTAATAATTGGGCAACCACAAATACAGCTTCGTATACGAATTCCATGAAGAAGGCATAACGCGCCGACGCCAGAAATGACTGCGACTATAGGCACGAGTATTGGAGCAGAGTATGCAGTTCTATAATCCCGAGTAGACTCTTTCGGATCGGCTTCGAGTATGCGTGTTTCGAGCACTGCTTCACGCATGCTCACTATCTTTTTGCTTGCGTTGCGACGTGCACATTTTCTTGCATCGTTTAAATGTCCCCTAACACTCGCCCCGCACTGAAAATATTTCCGGCGTTACTCACCATTGAAATGTGTTGGACCCTATCACGACGATATTATCAGCTAACACTTACGAGGGAGGATAGAGTGGCACGATCGCAAAGACAACTGTAAAGGGAGTTCATTTGCTTTCCTCAGTTTTCGTAAACGAAGTCGAGCTGTAACAGACACGTAACAGAAGCCAATAATTAAAGAACGTTGGAAGTTCCGAACCGGGAATTTGACTTGGTCGTACGAAAACTCTGGCGAATTGGCATTTCATTCCATTTTTGCTTACAATAACCGTCCGAACACGCTGGCAAGGCATGCTGGTTTCATGAAGGAACACCATGAATGACGGCACATCCGGAATGACGGAACGCCCGGAATGACGAAACACGCTATATAACCGTCGAATTAAGTATACATTTATAGCTGTTTTAATGGTAATGGTAATTGCCATTCACACCATTGTAATTCACTTGCACAATATTAATCGTGAACTAAAGTATAAAACTAGCAACAGCCGACCCTGGGCCTTTAATGAAATGTAGCAATACAAGACGGGTTGAAGGAATAAAACTGGTGGTACATGTAAACGTGCTTAATCCTACCGCCGACCAGCAATGCCTACAGCTCGCTCGCGGAAGACGCCAAGAGCGGTAGCACAAGGGTCTGTCGCGGCTAAAACGGGGAATCGTTCAGCAAGAGAATTTGAACGTGTTTTCACTGGCGTCGCTTGGCGCGCGCACCCTTGTCCCGGGGCAAGGGGCCGGGGTAATTAACCCGCGGAGCACTTGGCGAAGCGTTTCGTGAAGCGCTTCCCCCGCCAAAATTCCCCTTTTCCCCTTGAGCTAATTGCGAACTTATTGTCGGCACCCGTAACACTCGTAGAGCGGCGCCGAGTGCCCTCTGGTTGCCATGGCGACCCGAGGGAGGATTTCATCTCTCGTGGGCACGTTCCGCCTTCAGCTGGATGACACACGCTGCCGTTATGCGTTTTTTAAAATTCAATCTGACATGTACTTCTCAGTAGAGCTACTTCACAGTTAACTGAATATATCTGAAACCAGGCTTTGCAAACAAGTCCCTTCGCTTAGGTGCGTGTAGCAATTTGTGGAAACTGTATCTTAAGGGCACTGCCTACAGGCTGTCAGCTGCAAAAAATTAATAGGAAATCCAATGTTGAGATGATTTCGCCTCGGTGGGTTGATTTAAAGATAGGCGTTTCAAACAAAATGTATTCTTTCACTAATTTTTAGGAGGAGATCCCTACAGGCGTGTATTTTCAAATAGATAGGCAGTGTGTTCTTTTTTGTAAAACATAAATTTTAAATGTTCCTTGCAAACAGTTTATACATCTTATGGAAACATCTCCGCTGTAGGGAAATTCTCCTAAAATGTCGTGATGAACACATTTTGTTTGAAACGCCTATCTTTAAAATTAACGCACTGGGGCGAAATTTCCTTAACATGGGATTTTCNTGTCGTGATGAACACATTTTGTTTGAAACGCCTATCTTTAAAATTAACGCACTGGGAAGAAATTTCCTTAACATGGAATTTCCAATTTAAATTTCGTAGCTACCAGCCGGTAGGCAGTAGTAGCATTAAGGTCTTATTCGTATAGTAGTTTTTGACTTAGTGGACATCGAAAATTGTTTCTGGACTTTTTATTGTTTTATGCATTATCAACTTTTATTCCAGTCACTGTATGTATATAGCATAGCTGTATTTTACGATTGATGTCATGGTGTAGCGTAGGATTCGGGAAGTGAAGTGAGAGTGTTGGCGATCTTGGTCCTCCAGTAAGACCTTGGCTTTGAAAGTTGTAGAGAATTTGAACATTACCAGAAAATCAAGAAAAAAATTAATAGAAATTACAATTATTGTTCGCGTTTCATCCATAATTCCTGTTCTACAGTCGCTCCCTTGGAATCTTTCTAACCTCTAAAAAAAGTGAGAAAATTAATTTTCAAAAACTCTTTAAAACTTCTACCCATTAACATAGTATTAAGCAATCCAACATTTTAGTAGTCTATAATTCACTTTCTGTTCAACAGTCACTAAAATTAAACCCTTTCAAAAACATGTAAGTAATAAAAACATCTAAAAAAATCATAAAATTAATATTTTTGAAGACAGTATTTTAAATAATATAACAATAGAAAATATATTTAAGTAACGCGTAGACCTTCAGCTGTGGGTAAAATAAAATTGTATAAATACACGTCAGTAATTTTATTACGAATAATTTAAAAAAAAAATCTAAGATACTAGTTTAGAAATCCAGATCTGACACCAAGGATATATAACTATATTTTATATTATATTATATATATTTATTACATACATTTTTAATATAGATATTTATTTCTATATATTTTTTAAATTATTTTATGGCCAAATAAGTTAAGGTACTTACTTCTACGCTCAGACAAAGTTAAAAAAAAAAATGTGTTTGTGTAACCGTTCTAAAGTTATAAGATATTTCAGGAAAATTATCATGTATTTTATTGTGCGGTGCTCCTTTGTATTGAACACTCAACTTGCAAAGCGATACAGCCGTTGATAGCACATACACATATACATATTTGAATTTACGTCACAACAGTTGTCAGCTCAGTTTTAACCCTTACTGCGCGTGCATTTTTATTAACGATAGCGTTACCTTCATGGGGAAGGCGCGTAACTCTTTTTTTTTGTTAGAGTAGCGTAAAACCTGAAAAAAGGAAGGAAAAAAATCAACTGATCGACTAGGAAAAGCTCGTCTCTCCAGAACTGTTTCAAAATAATCTTTAAAATAAAGTAAACAGAAACTTTGTAATTCCCCTACGAGATATCAAACAGCGAAAAACTCTTATATACACTTTATTTAATGCAGATTTATCTTCTAACTTGGGTTATTAAATAGCACCCTTGTTGAAATTATTAATAATTGCCTGGAAAAGCATAAAATCGCTTTCTAATCCTTACGTTTTTTCTCTCTCCTGTTTTTTTAAGTTACTAGGTTTTCTGATAAGGGTGGATGTACGTAAACTTATCTCTGCAATGAATTAATTTACCATTAACGAAAGCGGTGCCAAGTTTCTCTAATTCTAGTCATATACTTTTCGTATCTGTCATGGGATAAGGATGTAATTCTAGTAAAAGTATTATATTAAATAAACTAGTAACGATGACCAAAGCCTGTAACACAAAATTTTTCTAAAAGTTCCTTACTTAAGAAAATGTGATTTAATTTTATACCTAAATTGCTAAAGGTCTTGGATTTGACACCCCGAATTTATTTTAACGTCTAAATTGTAGTGGCTCAGACACTACCACGTATGTGCGCGCGAGATATGAAGATAATTAGGCCCGTGTAGAGAGACACCGTGTAACACATGAGTATAACTGATATGGGAACTGTAGTGTATGACAGAATGACATTCGCAAATAGCACAACATAATTAAAATGCAAAACAACCAGAAATATCACTAGGAAAAATATCTACTGACAATGGAAATAATTTACCCAGCAGAGACTTTGAAAGAAAAATGTGAAATTTAATTAGCTTCCTTGTAATCAGATTAATAGTGACAGCAATAATGTAATCAAATTACAGACTAGACTATATCTGTGGCCTAAGCAACACTAGCCACTCTCGTGACTGATGTGCTCCATTATTTTAGACTTGGTAATGGAAATTTCCAACTTTCAGAATAATAAAATTAATTGACTTGCCTCTGTGCTCCAGACTAGATCAAGGTTTTAAGCTAACTACTATTACTGCCAAGGTGTCTGTAGTTAGATTAAATGGGGTCAGGTCAAACTGAATATAAAATCTGGTCTCAGCTTATTAATGAGGTAGTTCGTAGACATAGCTGATCATAATTTAAAAACTAAGAATTCTTGACGTTCTCGACGTTCTTGGCGATCTCGTTGTCGGCAGTCTCATCGCCCTGGATGCGGCAGGGCCTGTCATCGCGGACTTCCCTATCCAGACACTCGGACCTGTAGTGCCATTACAGTCCTGGCCCATTTAAGCATACGCGGTAGTTCCAACTAATTAACCTGGAAATATACGTGGGTGGCGACCGATGCAGGCCTACTTCTTCCTATATCTTGCCCGGCGTCTCCGTCTCCTTTGAGACGGCCTGTTTTCAGGTTCGAACTCGGGTCCTTATGATGTAAACTAAATTAAAACCCTGCGTGCTGAACACATTAGGGCTAGAGTCCTGCCTTCGAACACCAAGATGGTTGAAAATTCCTTTCCGCCGTCTACAACTGACCAATCACAAGAGTGCTAGCGGTAAGAATTACTCATCACGTCACTTAGTTACCATGGCAAAGTATCAATAACTGCTCAGGTATGTATTAGGGCCTTCTAAACAAGTTACAAAAATAACAGACTGGAAAGGCATGTCAATGTGTTTACGATAAAATTAAATACAAATTTTAACAAGCAGTGTAATTACACACTAATTAACATAATTAATGTGCCAATGGAAAATAATATCCGTGAGATAGTAATACGTATTGCAAATACATAAACAAGTAAATGATTTAAATCTACATGTGGCCCTATTTCACGACGTTACAGAATAAAGAAAACAGTACACAATGCTGTAACTATATGCATAGTTATCAGAATAAAGGCTGCATAATTCGCATTATTTTATCACGAATACTTTTGATAATTTGCGCGTGGCACGCACATTCCAACACGCACATCTTTACTGAACACAGTTTTGGCTTGAACGTTTAGATCACATCCAAAGTATAAACTTAAGTCCATCCACAAGAACTTCATTTGTAACACTGTTTCATACGCTTTACATCTTATGTAGAGCTCTTCTCTAATGCACTTACCAGTACCTGCTAATATTTTAATTATGTCGGGAATTTTAAATGNCATCTTATGTAGAGCTCTTCTCTAATGCACTTACCAGTACCTGCTAATATTTTAATTATGTCGGGAATTTTAAATGAAGGGAAATGTGTTCTTTTTTGCAGTTATAACAGTAACCAGGATTTTGGATAAACTGTATTTAATCCTAAAAAAAAGTTTTTATTTCGTGGAATACAGATTTAAGCGGTCTTTACAGAAGCTTTATATTTACAAAGTGACCGCTTTACCTTTTCGACAGGTTTTTGCAGGCGCTAATTGTCGAAAATCATGCAACGAAAATATAGCCTCAAAATAAATTTTATTCCATCTTAAGTTTTGTTATTCGTTCGTTTATAACACATTTTAAGCTTCTTCCTGCCATTAGCTGGACACTGTTGATCGTACACACACCAGGGCAACATAAGAAAATGGGGTTAATTAATTGTTTTTTTTTTGCATACCTACGCATTGGAACTTGTACCTATTATTACGAGACGAAGACTGGTGTTCGAAATTTTGCCCATTTCGTCACAAAGGGATTAGGGGAATGTGGTGAATTGTGGGTACTGAAGGGATTAAGGACAAGTGAACAAGGGCATGTTGCAGTGAATATTTTAATACAGCCACAGTCTACTAACTTCAGCTCGTCGTGAACGTCTGCCACTCAGTATCACACTCAATGTGTTAAGATGTGTAAAAACTAAAAGATGAGAACGAAACGGCTCCAGCATCTCGTGCGAGGAATTCCTATTTCTCATTAATCAGGGAATGTTTTAAGTTTACGTTATTCAAACTCAATTTTTCTAACATTACTTAAATATTATATTGTACTCGGTCGCGAGTGTGCCACCCGATGTAATTCGGCTGCGTTGAGTCACTATTAGTTCGTTTCACTGAATCTTTAACACGGAGATGAGAATTTAATGATTTTACAGTAACTCTGCAGACATTGATCCATACTAGAAATGTGTAGTGTGTGTTTCATTTTAACTATGTCGTTTGCTAATTTTTATAGTTTTGACTACGTATCGTGCCCTTCTTTGAAAAAGGTTTACAAATTTCCGCGATTTATTCTGAGAGGTTAAAACATACACCCACGCTTAGAATATATGAATTTATACGGGCCTTACCTGGGATTTGAACCCAGGATACCTTCTGTCGAACGCTGCTGTTTCAACGTCGATAACAGAGTAAACGTACAGGGAGTTCGGTCTCATGACTGCTGTTACAGACGTTAAGCTTTATACGTTACCACGTCTCTGGCACAGCCACGCAACAGGTTGCTACTTCGTAAGTTACAGCCGCTGATAACAGTACACGCAGCCATTTAAGGTAACGTTAATACCAGCCAGAGAAAGTTCGTGCCACCTGCCTAATTTCCTTTCAGATGAAAGCTCCGATTACCTGCGAAATACTGTGTTCTTCAAATTTTAAACTCCTCGCCAATGGTGCATGCAAAAGGGTGGGCATGTCAAAAATATTTCATTTAAAATGAGAACGCTTGTGTAATGTCGAAAATGTTGGCCATATAAATATTTTAATAATTTACTTATTTATGTATTTTCAAGACGTAACCTTATTTCATCTCATTTTGATTGTTGCTTTAATTATGTTACTTACTACGTAAATTCACTGCTCATATAATTTTCACATTTTATATGTATTTCCAGCCTGTTGTTTTTGTATTAGTCTCTGAGCAGTTGTTGATCCGTTGCCATAGTAACTAATCGCTCTCGTTATTGATCAGTTTTCGGTGGCGTTTAAAGTTTTTGAACGAGATTCTTAGCCATTTTCGTTTTCGACGGCAGGACGCTGACCCGCGTGAGTTCATCCCGCAGGAAATTTTAAATTACTTTTAAGATAAGGACAGGAGTTCGCACATGTAAGCAGGCCGTCTNTTCATCCCGCAGGAAATTTTAAATTACTTTTAAGATAAGGACAGGAGTTCGCACATGTAAGCAGGCCGTCTCAAAGGAGACGAAGACGCGAGAGCAAGAACAGGAAGAAGCAGGCCTGTATCGGTCGCCGCCCGCGTAATTTTACAGGTTTTAATAGGTCGAACTACCGTGGCGTGCATAAATGTTCTGGGACTCTATTAGCACTACAGGCCCGAGAGCCTAATTAGGAAAGCCCGCGAGGAAATGTCCTGCTGCATCCAGAGTGATGCTANTATTAGCACTACAGGCCCGAGAGCCTAATTAGGAAAGCCCGCGAGGAAATGTCCTGCTGCATCCAGAGTGATGCTACTGCCGACGACCAGATCTCCCAGAACTTCAAGAACGTCCCAGGAATACGCGCAAGACACTGCATAGACACTTAAGTGAAATTATTAATGTAATTAATGCATTAATCAAACCAGTCTATCATATGAATACACTTCATCTATTGGCGTGCGTGGTCTTTCACAAACTCGGCCCTAGTGTTTTGCATTGTCAAAAATATTTATAAAAGGTGCTTAAGGCAACACTTTCTTCAGGGTTCGATTTATGTGGACGTCCAAACATAGTACCGTAATTGGTCAAACTCGTATGAACCGCGGCTGCGATTTATAAACCCACCAATTAGAGTAACGTTTATCCCACAAATTTTGCACTTTGTAAGTTTCCATGCAGCTTGCCAAAATTCCAGAAAAGTATATTTAATACAAAAAAAAATTCTCATAGAGTAAAAATAACACAGTTTTAATTAACTAATTAAGCATGCAAAAATATTTTCTAATGACGTTTCTAAGACCAATGCTTTCTAGGTCAGTCACAACTTTAATAATAATGAAATACAGAACATTTATAATGCAATCATTATCTAGCACAACTATTAATTTATTTGATTATTTGATAAGTATNTAATGAAATACAGAACATTTATAATGCAATCATTATCTAGCACAACTATTAATTTATTTGATTATTTGATAAGTAAGCATTATGTGGTGACCTTAACTTTGATTTTATTAGTGACTCATAAAAACTTTTTTCCAGATACGGCGAGAATGCCTTCTAGTCAGCTGGATTTTATTCGACTTAGCTNTTAGTGACTCATAAAAACTTTTTTCCAGATACGGCGAGAATGCCTTCTAGTCAGCTGGATTTTATTCGACTTAGCTCACATTTAACAGTCCTTTTAATTCATACTTTCATTAGTTCGTATTTAAATTCTGTCGTTAAAGGAAAATTAATAATGCCACATTATATGCTTGCTTTAAGAGAAAACTGCTTGTATCCATTCGGGACTCTGGAAAATATGAAACAAAACGTGTCCTCTCGGGAAAAATTCTACAGTGACACAGATAAAAAAAAATCGCGTCACATCGGCTGCTCTGCACTTGAACAACCTACGTAAAAGTCCTGCAATATTTCAGTTTCATCCTCCATAAGCAAAGAGGGCGATATAGAAGGAGTACCGACACCGCACGAAACTGGGAGTACTATCGTTTGATTATATATGCTTACTACCGTCGAGGCTCTCCGCGCCACATCACGACGTTCACGCACAGCGGACGACCATGGCGGCGACAACCAAATGAATTTTACATCGACTCCACTAGGCGCTTGGCGGAGAGGAAGAAAATAATGCAGCTCTGCAATGGCCAGTGCAACAGCGATCTATGAGCTTTCGCGCAGCTAAAGGAAACTTCCGTAGCAGCGACGTGTGGTGAACTGTTGCAAGGTAGGCCGTGTTTTTCTCTGTGCTATACCTAATCGTTTGCTAGTTTACACATCGACCACTTAAACGTTGTAGTGCAGTTGACGTCACAGCGCGTGTGCAATGAGTGCCTCGCCGCTGTCACGTGAGTAGCCGCAGTGCGTTCAGTTTCTCCCGGCTCCACTCTGGTCTCTGATTCCTGCTGCATGCGCCGAGTGTGTGTGCAGCACTGAGCAAGCACCAGCTTACCTTGCAACACTTCACCACAGGCCCTGGTCCGTAGAATACTGGCATAAGAGCGATTCAATTTATTACGTGATGTGTAGCTGATGGCTCGTGGTTAATTAACATTTTATGAAATCAACCCTTGACAAAACATCCCAGCTCCAAACTACATATATTTTGACGGACACACAAACTAAAACAGTCCCAGAAAAATTGGTAACCATCAAGAAAAATAGTTCCATGTCTGATGGACACTTAATTCGAGTTTATTTTTGTTTTGTATACATCCGAATAGAAACAAGACGTTTACGATATAACTAATAAAACCTACTTTCCCCTACTTCTATAAAAAATATTTTTGATCACGTTCTTCAGATCTAAGATGGTAGGTACGTCTTGACGTCTCGTAGGTAGAGATAACATTAGAGATGGAATCAGACACATATGCAACACAACTGAGACATTGCACATGCATACGTGCCTTATCCGGGACTCGAACCCAGAAATCCTCGTTTCGTAAGCTGGCGTGCAACTAACTGTATTACGGAGTTAGGACTCTGAACATAAACTTCGGTTGTAATCGGCCTAATGTTGTGGCAACATGACCTGAAATATTTATATATTTTGAAAACAAGCATGTGAGATAGTTATATTATCTAATTTGTGTGGAAATCAGTCTCTTGGTTCCCCAGATATGGCATACCAGAGTTATTGTATCATTAGGCGCTATCATAATAAAAGGCCTAAAAAGAAAGGCTCTGTACAGACAGAAATGATTATTCTTGTAGATACTGTCAGCATACAAAATGTGGTTGAATTTGTTTGCATCGTTGAATAGATATGGCAAACTTATCTAAATTATTTATTTATCTGCCGTTTTGAAAATGAGTGTCTGAGCTACATAAAAAATGTAAGTTTGCATTATGTACTGTTGCAGTTGTGAGCATAATAATATAGTAATTAGTTAATTGGTTCTCTAAATATGGCATAAATGTTCATTTTGCACTTATGGCACTATATTACAAAAAGGCTGGCAAAAGAGATTCTCTACAGTCGTATGTGATGGTTTTAATGACTACCGTCAGCATCCAAAACTTTGCTTAATTTTGTTAAAATTTTAATAGGTATAGCATACCTACTAATCTAAATTATTTATACCGTCGCTATTTAAAAATAATGACTGACCCAACCAAAACATGTAAGTTTACATGGCCCATAGTGCGTCTCACTCATAGATTGCAGTGGGTAGATAATCAAACAATTTTATATTTTTTACAATACTGTACAATTTGACCTCTTTTGTTAAGTTTTTGTGTACGTATGAACTTATTCTGACAACACAGCATAACTTCTTGGCTGTTGATAATCTCTAGCAATTTGGAAACTGCGCGCGCCATGCACTCTTTACTGCAATCTAAGAATGAGACTCACTATAGTATAGCACTAGCGTTCAAATTTCGGTGGGAATCTGTTGATACATCCAGAGATATTGGATAAAAAGCTCCATATTTTCATATGGCACTACCTCCATAAATAACGGACGTAAACGTTATGCATCAGCAAATTACACGTTTTTCATAAATTCTGCTAGTATGTAAGGTTTGTTTGAAACGACGGGAATCAGCTGATTGTTCTCAGAAATATGGTAAAAAATCTCCATATTTTTATTTAGTTCTATCTCCAAAAATGGTTGATGAAAAGGTTGTGTAATTAGCACATTCGATGTTCGCCATAGATACTGCCAGCGTATAAAGTTCGTTTGAAATTGTATGGGAAATTTGGTACACTTATCTAAAATATTTTCACGCCTGTTATTTGGAAAATATATTATTACCTCCTTAGGTTACATAAAATTATATGTACTAAAGTGTCACCTGAATTTGGAGGGAATCATTTAATTCTTTCACAAGGTAAGTTATAAAAATTTTATTTTTCATGTAGTGCTATATTCCCAAATGGTGGACAATAGAGGCTTTGTGTAGTCATATTTGACGATTGTATATTGGATATCCTGCCAGGATACAAAAAAGAATGCTTAAATTACTCGCATAATTGCATAGATAAAGCATACTAAGCTAAAATGTTTATATGTCCACAATTTTTAAAATAAGTGTGGCAGGATTAAAACATGACGGTTTACATGGTCTACTGTAGTACTTCTTGTTTGCCAAATTTGGTAAGAATCAGTAGATTGTTTATCGAGATATGGANGTTTACATGGTCTACTGTAGTACTTCTTGTTTGCCAAATTTGGTAAGAATCAGTAGATTGTTTATCGAGATATGGAATAGAAATTATTTTTTTCTTGTTGCGCTATCTTACGTTATGGCGGACAAAATTAGGGTGGAGAGGTTTTCCGCGGCTATTAACAACTAGATCTAGAGAGCCGATGAGGTAAGTATGGAGCCGCTTCGGAATGCAGGGACGGGGGAAATGGGAGATCCTCGAGAAAACTCGCCCTACAGCTGCATCGTCCAGCACGATTCCCTCTTGCGAAAATCCAGGAGTGTCCCTGCCGGGAATCTAATTCGGTTTGCCTAAGTGGGAGGCGAGTAGTCTGACCACTGTACTACCGCGGCCCCTGAAGAACAAGAGAGGTTCTGTGCAGACGAATTTGATGGTTTTAATATACGTATATTGTCGGCATACAAAATTACATCAAATTGATTGCATTGTTTTGTAGATACAGCTCACTAAGCTAAAATGTTTATATATACACCATTTTCAAAATAAGTGTGTGATCCATTAGAACATGTTAGTTTACATGGCGTGCCATAGTACTACATAATTGCCTGATTTGTGAGGAATCTGTTAATTTTTTCGAGAGGTATGGCATGAAACGCTATCTTATAAATTAACGAATAAAACTAATAAAAAGGGCTATGTATTTGCAAATTTGATGCATGTAATAGATATTTCCAGCATACCAAGTATGTTCGAAATAAATGAAACGGTATGATGGATATATAAAATTAACCTAAAATATAAATGANTTCCAGCATACCAAGTATGTTCGAAATAAATGAAACGGTATGATGGATATATAAAATTAACCTAAAATATAAATGGACGCCGTTTTGAGCATAAGAGTATTAACAATTATGTCGCATATGATTACGTGGCCTACCACAGTATTAGTCACATGCTAAATTTGGTGAGAATCGATGAAGGAGTTTTCGAAATATAAAGTAAAAGCTTTTTTATTTTTCATGTAGCAACATATTCCAAAACGGCAGACTAATAACAATATTCCTCTCTNTTCCAGCATACCAAGTATGTTCGAAATAAATGAAACGGTATGATGGATATATAAAATTAACCTAAAATATAAATGAACGCCGTTTTGAGCATAAGAGTATTAACCATTATGTCGCATATGATTACGTGGCCTACCACAGTATTAGTCACATGCTAAATTTGGTGAGAATCGATGAAGGAGTTTTCAAAGTATAAAGTAAAAGCTTTTTTATTTTTCATGTAGCAACATATTCCAAAACGGCAGACTAATAACAATATTCCTCTC
>NQII01007442.1:0-11117 GCA_002778355.1 Clitarchus hookeri
TCTCTGTCTTCGTCCATATTAATTACAAATTAAATAATATATTATATACGATATATAAGAAAAAGTTTAACTTAATCAAAAATGAAATACTTTATGTTAAAAGAAATATAAAACGCCTATGATACAGAATGTATTTAAAAAACAACGAAACACCTCAGACGCGGGTGATTTTTCAAAGGTTTAATTTAAAAAGTGCGAAGAAACAGCGAAAAAACTATACTCAGTGCAGTCAGATAAGTGAACTTTTCTCTCGCCTATTAAATGTGTACAGCAGGTTGGTTCACGACTAACAGAACATTGTTCGAAAAAAAAAATGCGAATGTCCTTACTCTTAACTTATTATACGAGGGCTGTTACGAAGGTTCATGAGCTGAGATCGTTATTACGAGTCAAGAGTCAGTATTAGGTCTGTTGCCGGTTTTTCGAAATAACGACCTGCACTCACTGTACACAGTTTCCTGCGATGCATTAACCTCTCAGACATATGTAGCTTACCGTTTTCTGAGCGCTTGTTTAAAACAGTGTACGTGGCCACTTTCACTTCGTGTTTCATGATGGGCTTCCTTCCTTTTAACCCTTGGGAAAAGGTCAGAAAACGCAGGGTGCGAGGTCCGGGCGGTATGGAGAATGGCCCGAGAGACTTTATACCAATTTTCTCCAAAGCTTCCAAATCTTGTCGTGCCTTATATGGCCTGGCGTTATACTGGAAATAAAATTCCGCATGAAGCAGTACAATAATTTCTTTTTGTAAATTGCACTCTTTAAATGAACCCACGAAACATTTGCATGGTAAGGGTCTCATCATGAACGGAATATCCTACTCAACCGCCACAGAAACACACACTGCTGTAAAACTTCGAAAAAAAAAAAAAAAAAATAAATAAAAAAAAGGCAAATGCGCGTTTACTTGACTTAACTCACATAAACAAAATAAGCCGCAGGGTATCTTCACGAGCGGGAGTCACAGAATCACTTCCAGAGAATCGGCGCAGTGCTGCCAGTCCATAAAACTTCCAGAACTGCCTTTGTATGTAATTTTGACTGCAATACTTCGCGAAATATCTGCAACCACTTTAGACATAAAATACCAGATCATAAAGTTTTATACGAGTGATACTAAAATAAGACAACTGATATAGGTTCTAGTTTGCCTGGAAAATTCAAAATTATAATTTGTGAAGTAAAAAAAAATTACGTTTCAGTAGAATGATAATGCCGATTGTGGCGTAACGGATACCAGAGAAGAAGCCAGACGCCGACCGACATGTTGTGATGTCAACCAACCGCCATGTTGGCTCTGACTGACCTTGAACTATACCTTTGACCTTGACCCCATGCCTGTGACCTTAAATAAAATGAAACACAAAATATTATAAAATTTTTTTTAAAATTCCTAAAAATTCAAAAATGTTAAAAAAAATATGTGAAAATTTATAAATTTTTATTAAAATAGTTTTTTAGAAACAAAATTCATAAATTAATATTAAAAAATGTATTTCAAAAACTTACATTTCTGGAGGTTTCCCCAGCACCACATCCAGCAGACGACTGACCCACCACCAATGTTTATTATTGGTTAATTAATCGGCAGGCCTCCACCCCCCCCTAACCAATACTCATTCCACCGCAAGCAGGCATCTTGGTTTTTTTCGTTCGTCTTTGTTTTCATTTTCAACACTTACGTTGCACTAGTGTATTAATAATCGATTTCACAACCAGACAGGCTCGTGATTTAACTATCAGATGGCAGCCATATTTGTTCATGTTTTTAACATATAGGTGGAGTTGTCGGCCAATTATTCAGGTTCGCTCGACTTCTTCTACTCCATGCCACATATACTGTCCATTTATTTTTAGTATCGCCCACTAGACCACACTCGTAACTCATGTTTCAACCACCAAGAAATAATTTACTATCGACATGAGTGCTATTGACCTGTACCAAATGGTGACGAGGTCATGTAAATCGTTTAAATTAATTTTTTATTAATTTCTAAAATGAAATTATATTTATTAAAATATTTTTTATATAAAGGGTTTTCTTTAAATAAATAAAAACAACATTTTTTACACAAAATTTATTTAGTCAAGTACGACATGAGTAAACCCATATTCAAAGGTATACTAATTGCAATCTTCGATGTTCACTGCTCGATGGCCGCATCGCCGACCCAGGAATTATAGCATGCTGGGAAACCCCACCACTTGACATACGACTGTCCATTATATTGTTTTAGCACCTTCTCGACCAAATACACATCTGGAAACTTTGTAGGCAGGATATACTCTGCGTAGAAACAACCATGTATGGGAACATTATTAAGATCATCGATAAAGTAGGCCCTCGGAAAGAGTGAGACTTGTGTCGGTCCCTCCTCTTTTGAATAGCATTCATGGCTTGAAGAATGGAGTCGTCCTTAATGTCTTCGGGCTTCATGCATGTGGTCGAGTGCACTGTAGAATCGTACTCGCGTACGAGTTTTGGGAGTATAACCAACCACTTGTAATTGCCATTCGCAGCGAAATGCCTCCACATTGTGCCCTTTACAGTCCTGTTGAATGTCTCGACGATAGAAACTTTGAGATTGCTGTATATGGAATAACGATTTAGTATATGTTTTTTCATCAGGGCCTTGAACTTTGCATTGTAGAATTCCTTGCCCTGGTCGGTTTGTAGATTGGTCGGGATGTGTCCTTCATGCAACACATCAACCATTGCCTCGGTGACATCATGTGCATTCTTCGACTTGACAGGCCTGGACCTGGTGAATTTGCTATATGCATCGATGGTGGTCCACATGTATTTGTAGCCCTTGTTGACCCGGGCATACGGTATCATCTCCACGAGGTTGGCTTGAAATCGGTCATTCATCACACATATCACGACCTTGCGGCGACGGTAGTTGCAACTCGCAGATGCGTGCAGTTCATTGGCGAATCCCAGTCGACTCATTCTATGTAGCCTCCCTCCTTCAGTTCGTCGACGATTGCAATTATCTCGTCAGTGTGAAAGTAATTTTCAACCTTTTGCGAAGCGAGAAGTAGTCGTAGTTTATCGACCAGCTCGTTCGGGTCGTCCCAGAATATGTAGTCGGTGTTCTCGCCATCGTCTATCTTCTTTAAACCGTCGCCGCTTTTCAGTGCTATGCATTTGAAGAGGTCTGCGAGAATGTCGATTTTTTCGTGACACCTGTCTTAGGATTGTTATCTTGGTAAAGTGCATGCGTGAGTTTGAGCAACGTATTGTATTTGAGCAGGTCGGATTCTGTAAACTCTGTGGGCTACTTGCGAAATAAAAGTTCGTAAAGCTCGGGGCTTCCACGTGTCTGGTAATCGCCTACTTGGATGAACCCACCAGGTAGAAACACTACTTCATTAGCAGCGAGGAACCATTTATCATTTAGCCTGTTTACACCGTATGTCGCATAATTATTGCGAGATGTGTACGATCGTAGATGGCAACGTGCCAGAGCATTGTGTTTGAAGACACTATACCATGCCTTTTTCTTAAGTGAGAAATCAGCATACGATCCTTTTGTCCCGAACTGTTTGTACATCATCATATTTCCGCTTCTTCATAGGCTCAGCAGTATCGTCGATTTCGGTCTTCACGACTATGGGTGCTCCGTCGCTCTCCCTGGGCACTTCGAGACGACGAGTTGCGAGCTTAAAAATTACTTCATTTATAAGGTCGCACGAAATTTTAGCCCTCTTGGCCAGTAAATACTTCGAGCGAAAAGACTGAATTGTCCGATGTAAGTCGCTAGCAATGTCCGACACCAAACTGATTAAAAATAGTCACTGTTGCTCTCTTTTATAGGTTAAGTCGTTCATCTCCATCAAAAGGCTTTCTATTTTGCCCAAGCATTCCTTGCAGACATCCAATATGTCCCTGATGTGGTTCTGAATATCTGATTTCGTTGCGAAATGGGAAACAAAGGTAGTGAGTGTATGTGTCATATAGCCTTCCAGGTTTTTCGGATTCTCTTTATTTTGCGCAGATGCCACATTAAATCAGTCAGCAATTTTCCTCTGAACACAAGTTTTGTGCTCGTCCATGGCCACCATATCGCGGACGATCTCGGTCTTCACATGTCCCATCTTCGCCCCGAGCCTGGACAGATATTTACGAAAAAATGTGTTTTGTTCAGTCAACCTACTGCACAATTCCTAGTGATGGCATTACCAGTTTCGAGGACGAAATATTTAGTAGCAGCATTCTCGGGTCGTTGGGTTCGCCAACACTTTGAATTATTCTTCTACCAGCATCGCAGGTTCCATCGTTTCTTTGTACGAGAAAACCTCCATCTTAGTTTTTGTCAAGATGCAGCTTGAGGCTTCTTTAACCGAATTTCGATATGCTGTAACTCATTCTCGACAGTCGAAGATGAACTAATCGAATCCCTGTCGCTACTTCCCATTATATAGGGGCCAGTGCTTAACGATAATCAAAAATCCCTATTTCTGTTTCCAGCAGAAGGCACATAGGTGCTTAAAATCCAGTAATATCATGTCCATATCTACATGATATTCGTAAACATGCCGCAAATTCATTTAGTCCATGCGGAACAACACCAACATGTTGGCATTGTCATGGAAAGCTGTTTGGGTATGCACGAATACGCCTGGCCAATGTACACGCAGCCCAACTTTGCGTGCTGTCCCATGCTAAAATGCTCCTTAATGCACTTTTGCTTCTCGCAGGCAATGTCATCAAATACAAATATCAAGTTTGGCAATGCTTCACTCGGTGGCACGACTGTATAGTTATCGTTGCAAGGGAAATAACCCACACCATCCACAGCTTGCAGTACTTGTACCAGTCGCTGCTATTCCGGTTACTGGAGCGATTTTGAATATAGGTACATGTTCTCAAACCGAAGGCCATTCACTTCTTCCATCAGGCTCAGTAGGACACATGTTTTCACACAATTTGATGGTCATGTGATGATGGAGTGCACTCTATTCGGAAATAGGCTTCTATGCCGCGATTCGTGGGAGATAGCTTCATCTTCAGGAGTAATGCATATGGGTAGAGTACCATCTTGCTTGATAATATGTATGTTACCATTACTATCTTGTGGTGTATGTGGTGTCGATTGTGGTGTGTGTGGGGCTGATTGTGGTACATGTGGTCCCGATTGTGGTGTGTGTGGTGCTTATTGTGGTGAATGTCGTGCTGATTTTGGTGAGTGTGATGCTGAATGTGGTGATTGTGGTGCTGACTGCAGTACATGTGGTGCTGATTGTGGTGCTGACTGCAGTACATGTGGTGCTGATTGTGGTGCTGACTGCAGTACATGTGGTGCTGATTGTGGTGCTGACTGCAGTACATGTGGTGCTGATTGTGGTGCTGACTGCAGTACATGTGGTGCTGATTGTGGTGCTGACTGCAGTACATGTGGTGCTGATTGTGGTGCTGACTGCAGTACATGTGGTGCTGATTGTGGTGCTGACTGCAGTACATGTGGTGCTGATTGTGGTGCTGACTGCAGTACATGTGGTGCTGATTGTGGTGCATGTGGTGCTAATTTTGGTGCATGTGGTGCTTATTATGGTGCATGTGGTACTGATTGTCATGCATGTGGCACTGATTGTAGTGTGTGTGGTGCTTATTGTGGTTTCATAGAATCCCTCTGGGTAAACTGATGTTGACAAAGTTTGCATTGAAATGACATACTTGAAGTTTTCATCCTGCAGGTCGTTATTTCACGTCGACACATGCTGCACAAAGCTGTAAATGCTTTACTGAAGAAGCGACAAAACAGAGGCATCATTAGTACTTTGTGTCCATACTGTTCCGACTCTAGAATGAAACAGGATCAAAAAAGTATAAAAGATGCATATTTATGTTTTTCTTGCTAAGTTCACCATGGTGGCTCGAAGAGGTAAGAGGAGTTTCGGAAAAGGTGTCGTCGATACACTGATCAACAAACTACCGTTCGAGCAGCACATTCCCGGATACAAGTTCTGCAGACTGGGAACAAAGATAGCTAAAAGGCTGTCACGTGGTGACACAGGCATCACTGAACTAGACGAGGGATGCAAGACGCTAGACATCGCTTACTCCCTAAACAAGGATATGAAAACCTGACACCAGGCAGACAAGATACTTGCACGAAGGACGATGAGATAAGAGATCATGAGATACCAGACTCGGAGAAAAAATTGCCACATGGGGTGCACCCAATGTGATGAAGGCCAATGTGAAGATGGGAATAGAAGATAAGAGCAAAATAAAGGCATGGGTTTAAATGGGAACAAAGTAAATAGGGCATGAGAAAGGAACAAGGG
Organism: Clitarchus hookeri; assembly: GCA_002778355.1. Taxonomy (NCBI): domain Eukaryota; kingdom Metazoa; phylum Arthropoda; class Insecta; order Phasmatodea; family Phasmatidae; genus Clitarchus; species Clitarchus hookeri. Next base: position 6,295 of record NQII01007442.1, read on the forward strand.
AAACGAAAATCAGTGACAAAGAGAAGAAAAGTATGCAAAACCAAGAAAACATCTGCTGGTGGATTTTTTCCACTGCTTTTGCCTGCACGTGGGGCTCTCGAAGGCCTAATCGGAGCCACGAGTTGTATCTTATGAGCTATCAACACATCATCGAACGAACAGAAGCAGTTATCCGAGGCCTAAAGACACAATGCCAATGCGAATATGGAAGTTATCGCCATGGGTAAAAAAATGGTCAATAACTCTACCTAAGGCCATACCGAGTAGTAGGTGGAGGTGTGCAAAAGCAACGCAGCAGGAAAGGGCATTAATGAAATTTCTACCGAAACGACCTCTCACTAACTCAATGCACAAGAGTTGAAAATACCACACCACAGGGGAGTGTTTATGATAAATGTTTTGCCCCCTAAACCCAAGAGAGACGAATATGCCATGATTATTTTTTTCATGGTGGTCATGCCCGGTACACACTGGGTAGCTTACATAAAATGGGGCAAACATGCAGACTATTATGACAGTTTTGGGAATTTGCGTCCTCCACCGGAACTGCGTCGTTATAAAAGAACGAAGCTGACATACAACTACGAGATGGAGCAGATGCCTAACACGTGGAACTGTGGATATTTGTGACTTCTCTCCCTGGTTCGTTCGTGCAAGTAATTTTATAAAATGGCTATACATCGACAGGAAACCATCAGTTATGTCAATAATGCTTACCTTGATGGGGCATAACTTGGAGCTGCGTGTTGTACACTTTCTGCCACTCAACCTGGAGGGGAATGGTGGATAGGCCTTGTCGATTTTCAAACCTACAATGCAATAACGAACATCGATGAAAAAATATGTAAGATGTACCTTGTTAAAAGTGGTATTATCTCTCACGAATTAACATTGCACTTAGAATATTATTAAATCGACAAAATAACAAGGTTTGCAGTCGTAAACTGTAGCCCACTACTAGCCAAGGCATTTGTAATGGCGTTGGGTGGGTCAAACTGGTCAGGAGTTCCTGTAGAGGACAGTATCAAGATGGTATTCGTGCTGTTGTCACAGGATGACATTGCCGGCGATACGGCAGACCTGGAGTTCATGTGCTCGATTCCGAAATCCATTAGGATTCTTTGTATTTCCAGGTTTGCTCTAAGTTGGCTACACTCTAACAACATAAGCAGTTGCACTGCGATCTGCTTGCCCATAATTTCCCTTTCATCCTCAACGATGGTAGTCGGTGTGATTAGAGAAGGAAGAGGGGCACAGAGTAATTAATTTAAATCTTTCAGTTCTTTTATTGCAGCGGATATTGTACCTGTTTGCTTTTTTGGTTTTATTATGTCTTTGTAGTAAAGTTACATTTCCTATTATTGAACTCAGAGGGCTGAACAGGTAACAACTGTTCACTGTAAACACTTTGGTCATCTGCGAGATCTTCATATTCATTGTTCGTAAGCGTGGTCTCATTCAAGTCATCGGAAGTTTCCTGTTGTGCATCCTCGGGGGCTTCAACGTCCTGAAAAGGAACGAGTTCGTATAGTGTGTGTATATACTGGACGTTAATGAAGTATGGGGGCCACTCTGATATATGTTGCAGTTGGGTAAGTAAAACTTGTATATTCTGTGTACCTTCATTGGTGATTAAAAGTACATTTTGGCATTAATGTTGACATGTGCCTGAACTGGGGGACGTACTTTTAACATACTCTCCACGGACCATCCCCCATTGAAGGACAATTGTGAAGATTTATGTAATAAATTTGGTTTTAATGACCAATAACAATATATGCAGTTTGAAATTCTTTCTTGCACAACTTGAAAATATATAAAGGCGGATCCATACGTCAATAACACATAGTTTACATATATTTTAATTTTTTTTATTATCTCTAATACTTGTCCTCTTAACCAGAGTATTTTATTAAACCATCAAAAGCGTACTGGTAACTTGTAAACGGGCCTTTATTTACACGTGCCAGTAGCTTCGTAGCAATAACATTCTCGCGTGGCGGAAAAAATCCACAATAGACTGACTGTTCTAAGAAGGGTTTTCAAAAATGTTTATTTAGCTATGAATGAACTAAACGTATTTTATGAAGTTTCAATTATGTATGCGCATACAATAAACTAGCCACCTGCCTTCACAACACTTCTCAAGCGTTCTACGAAGACGACTGGGTACCAACATCAAGTCAGCAGTTAGCGGCCTAACAAGTGAGAAAAATTCACATCTCCGGTGATACAGCTGCGGGCAGCTGCACTTGTTAACGGCAACAAAACGTGCAACCACAACTAAGGACGAGATTTCACCGTACCCCGCCGCTCAAGTAATAATCATATATTTTAATTTCATCCAATGCTTCGGATCTATGTAGCACATTTAATTAATTGGCGAAGTCTGGGAAATGGGATTATTGTGCATGCGTTTGTTGGAGACCAACATTACTAAGCACGTGCGTTTCCACCCGGCATTGTCCGACATAGTATCCTAACCTAACAGAACCTCCGAAACTAACCTAGGATCGTGGGCGAATACGTTATTTTACAATTTAAACTGGCCTTACTTATAATACTAGATGAATTAGTGTTTTTATAGTTTTACTAGCCTAAGCTTTAATATTAGATTAATGAGTATTTATTTTACAATATGTATGAGCGTATCGCACATTAATCATTCATCTTAAAATTTAACGTGAAGTAAGATAATTTCATTATTTTTTATTTTTGAATTTAAGCATTTCTGACAAATTTCACATTAATATGTTGTATCTAACTGACCTTGGTTGGTACGCCGCATCAGTTCGAAGCACAGTGAACTGACATCGCATATTTTATTTATAATACTAATAGTTTAGTGAAACATCAACACCTAAGTCCACGCCCTGTTAAGAATTAACTGTTTCTACCGATTGAAGCTATAAATTAGAAATCTTACAAACTTTAAGTTTTCTTTGTGGCAAAATTTTGTAAAATCAGAACATTTAATTATAATTTTAATCTCGACCCAGGCATTACTATGTATTATTACACAAAAAAGTAATTCAAATGAGTCAAACAGAAATTAAAGTAAGATGAAAATTAAATATTTGTTTAGTTGAAAAGGGTAACACAAATATACAATGATTTTTTTTTACATACGATAGTTGATGAATAATTGGCTCGTTTTCACATGCTTAAGCGCTCTAGCAGCGGCCACGTCTCCTTGGAGCTGTGCAGCGCGTTTGAAGCTCAGAAGCAAGCGAGCGATAAGGGCGACACTAACACGAACACCTAGTGCCCCATCACTCCTACGCGCAACGCGCTAAACTGGCGTGCAGTGTTTCCGTTGTGCCGTGTGTGCCTATGAGACTTAGCGGTGACCCTGTCGTTGTATTGCTGGAAACGTCTGAAGCAAAGTTTAATGCAGGTACCTATAATTGTATCGCAGGTGCCCAAACACGGTTTTATAAGATATAATATATGTAATATGTGATGTTTACACCGCTATGGGCCTGATCGCTTTATTCATGCGCCATACAAGTGAAACTGTGCAATTGTTATTAACTTGAATGTGACACTAATATGTAAACTCGTATACACTGTGTATAAAACCCTACACACTAATTTCCGTCGCCATAAATTTAAACATCACACTAGCAATATGTACACAACTCTGAGAACTATTTCTATTAATTTGGTGTTAACTATTAGACTGCACGCAAGTGTGTACTGTAGCACTTGTAGAATTATTGCCAGAGATTTTATCTTTTTAGAATGTTGATTTCAAAAGTGCTCACTTCACCGTGAACAGCCTTAAGGTCTAAGGCAACGTTGATAGTTACATGTTGTGAAAGGAAACACAGCCGGGAGGAAGTGCGCCTCAGTGAGGCTGGAGATCCAGTTCCACATTGTTTTTTAGAAAGAACTCAATCCTTTAATATGGTAATTCTGAGCTTCTTTTATTCCGTCACGGAACACTTGGTGGAAGCAGGAAGAGAGCCACGCTTTTCCTTTTTTTGCACACGAGGGCTTCATTTCCAGTCACGAGGAAGTTGGAAGCGCTACTTATTATTTTTGTTGAATTTCTGAAATAAGTTTTTCACTAAATGATAAGTAAACGTTACATCAGTGTGTATGTATGTATGTATTGAGTTATAACTCCAACCACTGCAGTACTTAAAAACATCATATTGTTTTAAAAAAACAGGTTCATTTTAGTTTTTTCTCAGTAAGAGAACCAACCCTTCTCGTAGACAGAAACACTCGAAGGTGAAATGAGGAACCAACTGCTGTCGTCCTGAGAGTACAGAGTTGAGTCCAGATAGCAAGCAAGTAAATTAACTGTGTTGGTTGGAGAGATTTGGGTGGCTCTTAACAACACGGAGTCTTGAGAGACGATGAGGATGAAGAGAGATGGATGTGGAGCAGCGCCAGAATGCAAGGGTGGGGGAAAACGGGAGATCCCCGAGAAAACTCAGCAACCAACGGCATCGCCTGGCACTATTACCAGGTGCGAAAATCCGGGACCAACACCGTCGGGAATCGAATACGTTTCGCTTGGGCGGGAGGCGAGCGTTCTAGCCGCTGCGCTACCGTGGCCCCAACTGGACTATGACCCAAGTGAGTGGAGCCTGAACACCGAGTGCAGCGGAAATTGTGTCAGGAAGACGTAATTGTGTATGTTAGTACGAAATTAACGGGCGTTAAGGGATCTCCTCATGTTGGGTCTCGTTGTAAGCAGTTGTATCTATTCTAGTTTTTAAAAAACTATGGAATATTTCATTGTAAATTTTTTTCAGGATAGAAATAAAAGTTGATATTTTCCTGCCAAATCACAAATTTGGTTATTGGAA
>NQII01007442.1:12453-93251 GCA_002778355.1 Clitarchus hookeri
AAAAAAAAAAAAAACATTTTTTTCTTTACATTCCAGTTAATTCATGAGTGGGCTGTACTGATATGTGTTGGTAATGGCCGGAATTTTTTGAAATACGAAATTATTGTGGTTAGCATCCTATTTATTCATAGCATTTTTAGAGAAGTTCAGGAATTTTTTGTATTGTAGTTCCTTGGCTGTTCAACCCTGCATCTGTCTGATGTCTGTGCCGAATAATAATTATTTGAATGACGCCTGATCTGCTTGCCTTCATTTGAAGTCTCTTTTGCGTTTCTCTGGGTTGATGGCCATCCTGTTTTTCGCAGAAGACATTTTTTTTTTCGCAAGTACTTATCTAGCAGGTAAAAGGGTCTAATTTAATGTCTATGCTTTTTTATATTGGTAGCGAATGATGCATGAATTTGAAATCTCTCTCCGACCTTCAAAAGCAAGGGCTTGTTTCCTCAAAGGGTGTAAGTAGCCTATAGCATTGTTTACTGATTAAGTGATGTGACTAGAAGTAATCGCTACATATATCTTTAAGGCATCAACTCTGATTTACGTCCACATTATCACTGCATCTTCAAGATCATAGTTAGATTAATGTTGTGAATGCTGTATATTCATAATTTCTTTCGGAAATATTTTTATGGCATATTTCTTGCTTTTTTCTCGGATATGTAAGATCACGTTCCTGCTCGAATAGTAGGCGAAGCGTATCGTCGGAGAAATGTTTTTTTTTCGCAGAATATATATGAACAACGTTGAACCTCGTAAAAACTTAGTTGTTCAAATAAAATAACTTGCCCTAGAGCAAAGTTTTTTTTGTATAATATAAGAACTGGTATTACAAAAAAAAACTCTGTGGTGTTTAAATAAAGATATTTTTCTATATAAATGAATTTTTACGTAATATAAGCTAAGATGTTCCGCACACATAAATGAACTGTTTAGATAGAAAAATATTTACGCATAAAAGGTAAGTCCGGAGAGTTTATGCGTCCCAAGTTATACGTATTATGGAAGAGATTTGGCCTGTGCCTAATAGTAAGTGTGAGACGTGGTGTGTATGGAGCTATATCGAAATTACATGGTGTAGGAAAAGGCATTATCCCATTGAAACCTGGTGGCCAATGTCTAGGTGCACAGTTTTTTTTCTCACATATGGGAAAATCGAATGTGGCCTGCTGAGCATCGAAACAACTTTTTCATGGTAAGAGGAGAGTGGTCTAACCACTGCACCAGCGCAGGTAAAAAATCTTTGGTCCTGCATAGGATCATAGATATTGGCTTCCAGACCAATACATAGAGTAAAAATACAAATTGATGTATTTTTAATGCAATTTATGTTTTGTCTGTTTTGACAGTTATGGTCTCGCAGAATGGTAAACAAGATTTCGTATTCGAGCGCCCAAAACATAGCATAGCGTTTTGCTGGAACAGGCGAAGGACACGGCATAAAATAAATAAAACACAAAATTAAGAAACCAAAATTAAATTTTATTTTAAACATATTCCATACATTTGAAATTTGCATTTCTTAAATGCTTCCTGCTTTTAACGATTTTAGTCTCGTCAGTACAGAGCGTGGTTGACGGAGTTATCGATGCTAATAAATGGTGTTTTCAAGTAGGACAAAGAATATTGCCTTTGCAGGGACTGATGTGATTTCTTTTTTTCCGGAGTATCGCTGCACGAATGCTGTGCATAACAGTTACTACAGTAAAAAATTGTACGAGGATGATTCTTCAAATTCTCACTTTTCTCATACCGACGAGCGGCGTAGCCGAAGTGTTGCCGTAGTATGTTGACAATCTAGTGAAGAAGGCGTAGGCTTTGCGTCCATATTCGTTGCAGTCAATCGTAAGACTTCATACACACTTTACGTTAAAAAAAAAACTGGGAGAGAGAGCGCACCTCCAAATCGATGTCTTACATTCAAATGGTTAAAGGGAAAATACACTACTGGTGTCTATCACATCTCTATGTACACGAGTCAGTCTCGAGTTTCATAATCACAACATAAAAAATCCTACTCTACTAAGAAATAGGAAAAAGTACGTATGCATCATCGCATACGGTTCTCTTGTCATTGGCGCAACACAAAGTCAACGTATTTGTGCTCTCTTTGTAAATATATTGTTGGTGCGCTCGTATTGTACTCATTTTAACATGCGTTGTTTTCAGTTCTTCCGCTGCAGCTACGTAATCGGAAAATTAGATTTTGGCTTGTACCAAACACTTATGAATTCCTGTAGATTTTTTTCGTTTCCTTGTCATTGCACTTGTAGGAGTATAGTTTGGCATGTAGGCTTTCGAATTCCGTCATGATCTTTCCATCGCGCTCTTCCTTGAATTTCCCAACCACTTTCTTGTCTGCTGACAAGTAGCACTTGTGATCCACGGGGTAGCTGCTGATGTCAAATTCTGCGAAGAACCTTGCATCCACGACCATGTCGTTGTAGAAGTCCTGGGTTCTGACCTCCAACAGGAATGAGTCGGTATCCATATACAGGAGCTCGAGGTCCTCTCGTTACCGAGCCTTCATCACATCGTAATGTAATCTGCACATGAGAGTTTTCGACAAGTCGAGCACTGCTAACCCTTCATATATGGGTTTGTCGAAAAGTATGGATTCGTGCTGTAATCAAATCAGGGAAAGAGATTAATCGTAAATTGATTGGTCTAGGAATGTAGGCTTGATTATCAGTTTTTAAGTGGTTTTTTGCTACAGACAAGTTATATTTTTTGTAGTTTTCTTTTGTTCTTTATGAATTTGCCGAAAGTTGCATTTTTGAGCAATTAAAAAAAATTATTTTCCGAAATCATTGGTTTTCGCCTGTCACCTCACAGTGTTGAGCTCGTTGTAAGGCTTCTTGCTCGAATTCTAGCTCTCTGAGAATTTTCTCTATCCTTATTCCATGAAATAGTGCCTATTTCAGGTTGCAGTAGTGGACAATATAGTTTTTTTTGTCTCTAAGAGTCGTAATCAGTTTCGGCTGTTGCGAGCCTGGCTGGGACTGGTTGGCAGGTAGGAATGGCAGGTCCTTGTGGTCTTCATGCAGGGCTGCTGGGTACTCGACATCGACCTCTAGGATGTATCCAGTGTCACCATAGTCGGGAACATCCATTACATCAATATCTGGGCCAACCCACCCGAAGTTATGTGGCATCGACATGGCCCATCCATACAGGTTGTTGGCATCCAGGTACTGCAGGTATATCGTGGATTTGCTTTGATCGTAGACATCTGGCAGANATCGTAGGTTTCTGGCACACATATGTTGTTTGCCACTGCATGTCGTTTGATGCACTGTGCTACACCACTACACATCTCTTCTTAAATAAACATACGCATGTCATAATCGGTGAGTAGCTCCAGATTTACCTCTGTCATCCGAAGTATGGCATCAAAAGTGAACCCTGTGGTGCTGACGAAGTGAGCACAGTCGAGCTTCTAACTGGAAATTCAGAGATCCCTAAAGTTCTCGAAAACATTAAACAGGATGAGCAAATCCATCGTCGGGCACAAGTCCGAATACTTTCCCAGGTTCGCACAGTTGAATGTTTCCCATACCATCTGGGCATGCTCGTAATCTTCGGCAGTGATGTCGGTGCTGGCCAACTGGTTGTGGAATGCTTCTTTCGGGAGCAGCTTCTCACAGCTGTCAACATAATCGTATGAAAACATGCTTTTGCTTGTGACGAGTGAGAGTTTGTTATGTCCAAAGAACTTCTTAGTGTTGTTAAATTTTGAAGGCGACAGGTACTCGACCAGGGATGCTGGACTGCGGGCCATGAACCTGACTGTCTCAACAAAATGCATAGAAAATCCGCCTCCCAGCTGCTTTGAAAAGGTGGTCATTTCTCGCTCATGTGTGGAATAATGAAGATGTGTAATTTGTATCGTATCCCAGCAGCCTGGAGATGAAATTCTCGTTGTAGCTCAGGTTATGGAAGAAAACGACAAGTTTCTTCGGTATTTGGCGAAGTAGATTACAGCTAGTGCATGCAGCTCCGATGTACCACCCTATGAAATGGTCATGGTCATACACTTAATAATTTTCTACTGTGAGCGTCGATTCGTAGTAGCATCATCACGTCGCCCATGAGTGGCTTGCCTTTTCAGTTGGTTTGAGCAGCAGCATTTGCTTTGAATTGGCGTTAATATCTTTGACCGCATTGCCAATATCCACTATTGCATCCACGAAGTGTTTATCTGCATCCAGCCCCTTATACAGGACCTGTTGTTTAGGCAGTGACTAGATGAGCGATTCAGGAATTACAGTATTATCGACTTGCACATGCACTGAGTGGCCAAATTATTATGACTACTTGAAACTTATATGCAGATCAGCCATAACTTTACGTTGTTGCCGCTAGAGGGCGAGATAGCTATACAAAGGGAATGCAGGACAATTGAAGCATCAATTCCACTGTGTTGCTTGCGAAGAAATGGGCAAAAAACGAGATTTAACTGCTTTTGAACGCGAGATGATTGTATATGCTCGAAGCATCGGAACCAGTATCAGCAAAATGGCTGCACTTATGAAGTGTTCGAGAGCAGCAGTTATTAATGTTTACAGAGAGTGAACTGGCAAGCAGAAAACCGGGTCTAAACGTCAGGCTTGTGGTCGTCACAGGCTACTGAATGCTCGATCTGAAAGGTGACTTGCCAGAGTTGTCCAGTCCAACAGAAGAGCAACAGTATGTCAAATTGTGGGGAATCTTAATCAAGGAGCATCTGCGAAGGTCTCTGAATGAACTGTTCGCCGCAAATTACACCGTATAGGCTTCTATGGAAGCCGACGACCTGTTCGAAAGTCTCTACTGTCTACCTTGATCAAGAGCAGATGTCTCCAGTTTGCAAAGGAGCACAAGGATTGAACAGTAGATGACTGTAAAAGGGTCGTGTGGTCCGATGAATCGCGTTTTCAATTACACCATGCAGATGGCAGGGTGCGAATATGGAGAAAACAGCACGAAAGCATGGACCCCAACTGCATTGCCACAACACTTCAAGCTGGTGGAGACAATGTTATGGTTTGGGTGATGTTTTCTTTGGCATTGTATGGGTCCTTTGATTCCTGTGGAAGAACGTCTAAATGCCCAAGGGTATTTAAGAGTTATCGCAGATCAAGCACATCATGTTATGTTAATAGTGTACCCTGCCGGGGATGGATACTTCCAGCAGGACAATGCTCCCTGTCATACAGCTGGCATTGTTGGCATATGGTTCGAAGAGCATGACAGAGACGTTACCTTGCTTAGTTGGCCCACACAAACACCAGATCTCAATCCAATTGAGAATCTGTGGGATGAGATCGAACGAGGCATCAGGCAGCTGGATCCAGTACCATCACATTTTGAAGAACTGGAAAGTGCAGTTCATCGGATATGGTTTCAAATTCTTCATACCACCTACCAACATCTCATAGAGTCCATGCCAAGACGAATCCATGCAGTATTAAGGGCAAAAGGTTGTCCAACATTGTATTGAGGAAGTGATCATAATAATTTGGCCACTCAGTGTATATACAATAGCTGTACACCTCGTGCTTCTGGTAGGTGCATGTGTATGAGTGGGTGGATCCAGGTTCACAGGTGTGCACTGGCTTGAGCAAGGCCTTGAATTCTGCATAGACAGCGATCGAAATTTATTCATGTGATAGTAGATCTTTAATTTCAAAACGGGCGGCTGTCTATCTTGCCCTGGCTGTGGCATTTCAGTATGCAGTGGGGCATTTTCTTGCAATATTTCATGTGTTCTTTTTAATACTGCTGCCCTGTCAGCCCCGATTTTCTAAGCAGGTCATGGTAAAATGTAAAACACTGCTTACATATATGCATTTTCCTCTTGTGGGCCGATACCTGGGGACGCACCAGTCTTTAATTTTTTTTTATGTAGCTATAGTGAGCATTTTCCTCAGTAGTCAAAAGCTCAGAACATAATTTTCTTTTTTCTTCTTTTACAACTCGCGCGGGCACGACCTTCTTTTCGTCGGTGAGTGAATATACATTGACTGATACAGTATGGTTGATCTTCTCGAAGACTTTGATTTGACGCAGCAGTGTTGGGAATTACAGTCCAGAAAAATCAAACTTGTCTTGCAGAGCTTTATATCGACGGTCGACTCGCTCGGGATGAACAGTTTCAATGTTACTGAGACGATATGCTATTCTGCATGCTTTATATAGTGCTCGGCCCGATTGTCTTGTGACCAACAGCCAATCATGAGCGAGAAGTGCAGTTTAAAATAACTAATCATAATGATAACCATGAATGCCAGGAAAGGGGAGACGATCTCGCGTGATATGAACTGTGAAGCTCAACGACTGATCGCCTTACATATCCGTAGAGCCTAGGATGAAAAGAGCGAGCAATGTGACATCATACATTATTTTTTCATCGACGCTCTCAAGCTAGAAATGATGGAAACTGCAGCAATCGAGCAGATATTATAATTGAAAGGGGTAAGTGCGCATGCATGTTCGCATGGTCGTGTTATGCTGGACAGACATTACATAACCGATGAGGTTGTCCTGGATACCCTGTTAAATGCCTGCTCCCTAATGCTGCTTCTGCCCAGATAAAGAGAGAGAAAAAGACTCACAACTTAAATAATAATTTTTGATAAAGACATGAGTTGCAACGCCTTTTTTAACTTGGTTATGCTTGTGTATCCTTAAAAAATGTTTTTTTTCACTGCATTAAACACTGCAAACTCTAAACTATACACGTGTATGAGAAAAAACTTACCACGCTCCTTGCTTGTTCCTAAACAAACACACAGAATGCTAGCAACTGCAGTATGTGGAAAGAGAAATAAACTTTTGCATTCTTGCACTTCCTCAGTGTGCATTTACACTGAAGTGCCAACCCCAAAACATTTGCAGATGACTCTTTATCTCCCCTCCGGATTAAAAAGAATAAGTGCCATATTACTTTTACGGGCAATGGTTGCTAGTGACTTTTCGCTGCCTATGGTGTAAATGCATGGATACTATTTTTGAGTTGCTAATAAGTACAAATTTGAAACTTGATAAAAAAAAGTTTTCATTGAGACTAAAATGTTTGTTTTTTATTTCATTTTCTTGTGCTGACGTTTAAGGTTTTTAATGTTGGGCATGTATGTCTTGACAGGCAGGGACATCGGGAAACATACTATGCTTAAAGTGCGACTCGAGGTTGGGAGGTGGTCGGATCTAAGTTATTCAGACAATCATTATTTATAAAAATCAGCACGAATTATCGTCATGAATTTTAAAAGGCAACCCAATGAATAAAAATTTAAAGTAAAACATATAGTTTTTTATGGCAAACAGGTGTGAATGGAGAATCTGAAAGAAAGAGAGAGGAGAAGAGAGAGAATGTGTGGGAAAGAGAGAGAAGGTCGGGGAGGGGGGAATAGTCCTGCATGGTTTCGCAAAAGTTGATGCACATACGAATTTTAAAAATCATTTAATTTTTAATTTGTTAAAAAAATTTACCAGTCAGTTACATTAAGTTTTTAAAATAAAAAAATTACTTAATAAATCCGATAATTACAGTTAGCAAAAAATTCATTTAGTGTACATTTTATGCATTGGTGCTCTGCTAGATGACAAAACCATTTTAAAAATAGGATAATAAATATGAATATTCGATTTGGCATACCCTATGCCTTTAAAAGTAATATAGCTACTAGCAACATACATATAGGCTTGAAGGCTTATCGGACGTTACCGCTGAGCTCCTAAGGTAGGCCAGCAATCCTGAGTCAAGCCGAAGCAGCCCCTCCACCTAACCACAGTCGCTCAAGCCTCACAAGCCGCACACTCCCATTAAAAATACACTGTCCCTGTAGNCAGCCCCTCCACCTAACCACAGTCGCTCAAGCCTCACAAGCCGCACACTCCCATTAAAAATACACTGTCCCTGTAGCCCCATATATACACTACTGACACGGAACTGTTTTTCCTCCGTCGTTACAAACTTTGCTGGGCTCATGTCAGTCAGTGCGAAAGTTGAAATACATGGCGGGCAGGGGCAGTGACATTTTCCAACGATTGATTGTGTCTCCTAGCTGCAGGTATTGTGTGGTTGTGCGCTCGTGTGGAGAGGAAGGCTGGCTCGCCTGTTGCGCCAGACAGGCGCGGCGCCCCCAAAGAAGGCGGGCGAGTGGGTGCTTTCGCACGGCCGGACGGTTACTTAACGTCTGTGTGGTGAAAGGAAAAGGACGGTGTTCCGCCCCCGGGTGAAAGGCAACGCGCGAGTCGATGGTTCCCTGCACAAAGAGCCCGCACGCCCAGGCACACCTCGCCTATAAAAAAGAGGACGCCAACTTTATAAAACATGGTAATCCCGGCCTCAGTTCATCGTGCCACGGCGCGTCGATGAATTCTCGCAGCGAGGGAACCACGTTTAAAGCGTTTCGTGACCCTGGGGAGCCATCGCTTTATTTTCACGGGGGAAAATATATAAAACTACGAAATTCCGAGCAATAGTTTTTACAGCGGAACTCCGGTTACAATTCCATTTCTTAATGTTCCTATATTAATTCTTCAACACAACAGTGTTACATTTCAAATAAATATATTTTTGAGCTATAGCCTATTTACGGTTTCTTAACTCTTTTTGTATCAAACCTTCGAAAAATTACTTTACCTATGACGTACTTGGTTGTTCCCTAAGAACATCATGCATTACAAGCTTTTCATACTTCTGATAAAGTAAAAATACCTTATTTTCAATTAAGTTGAACTGTTACTTATATTTTATCTATAAATAACAATAATTCATTTACAGTTAATATGAGTAAAAATAGGGTGAAAATAGTTGATTTGGTAATGCCTAGTAAGAAATAGTTCTTATGAAAAATATTATTACTCTGAGCGCGCACGAATACGGTGCGTTGTCCTTTTGGTGTAATTTTCTAGAGTTCGTTAAGTCTTGTTTGCATGAGGTGGAGGAATAAACTGGGCTTCAGAAAAATTGGAAGTAATCGTAAACGGGCTATAAATACTTTACCACACTCAGTAGAGAATTATCTGATAAGTGCAGTATCGTTACAACTCAAATACTGAGTTAGGGGCATGTATTTTTCGCCGAAATATTGCACGACTAGTCCAACAGCAAAACACTTTAATTCAAATCCATTTTCCTGATTAAAGGCTTTTCACGTTAAAGTGAGTACTTTTGAAACAATCTTCGAAAAATGTTAATGCCATGCGTGCGTATATTGTAACGGGCATACTGACTGGCATGCATCCAGTAAAGTTGGTATAACGACGGAAGGAAAGTAGTTCCATTTATTAACGTTGAATTAAAAGTGTTAGGTCAATATTTGTGAATACTAGAATGATTTATTTTGCTGTCTGCTTCTTTTTAAATGCATAAAGGTATAAGAATGAGCAGGTTTCAATATATTTACTTTGCTAATAAGTCTACAATTTCCCCTGACCGAGGCATGGAGAAAGTGATCAAGCCCATATCATTGTTAATTTTACGTCTGGTGGAAGAATACATACTGTTCATACAAGGAGATATTCAGCAGGGCTTTCAAAAGTGCTCAGTTAACAGTGAAAAGCCAATAGATATTTTTATTTGTCCCGCGTCTTAGGTGTCTTCCCGTAGAAAATGTCTTCTCAAAAAGACGCGCGGCCAATAACGAAAGGAAGGTTTCAAGGACGCACGCAGGTTATTGAAGCCTAACCTGTGAGTAAATATTTTCGCGGGAAACAGGTAGCCATACTGATAGTTAAAATTTTTATGGAATAATTCAGCATTACGATGTGCTGGACAAAGGTTTATTCTACTCAGGTTAGGAAGCTCAATGTTTTTAGTTTGGCAACTAAACTTTTTTTGCCACTACGTAAGCGCTAGTGTCGCATGTGTACCGGATTTTCTCTATTTTGTATGTTAAATAACAAAATAATTGCAATAATCATAAATCAAATTTAAAATAAATACGTGGCTAAGTAAGATATTTATCTTTTATTATACGCGTAGCTTAAAATTTTAAGCAAAAGTGACCGCTTTGCAACACTGCGCACCTAGCGGCGGAAATTTTTCCTATGCCAAACTCTTCCATAAGAAAACACGTTTTGTTTCTAAACTGAGAAGAATTAATCTTAGCTGGACTAAGGCACTAGGATTATGCAATACTGGTAACCTTGAAAAACTAAATATTTTAACTTATAACACTGTTGTTCCGAGGTAACGATATTCTTTTTTATCGCGCAGGCAGTTTCCAACTGTAATTGTAACTATAACACTAAATATTACCGCATTTCTGCAAATAAATGTTTTCTCCTAATAACTAAGAAGATGACCATAACTATAAATTATACATTCGGATTCCACGTTACAAATATGCAGTGATGACACTGAAAACGTAACATTAAGCTGTGAGGAAACTTCTTTGTTTTTATGGTGCTGTTTATTCGGACTAAAACAAAGCACGTCTGTATTCGCTATAGGCCTACAAAATTCGCGATTTTATGTAGTATAGACAGTTCAAGCTTAGTTGAGTGCTTTGGAATGCACTGATTTATTTTTATGTATCTTTCCGCTATCACATGTCAACCCGTCGAATTGTTCGAATGTAAATTTGTATGCAAATTTGTACTGTAAATTGTATGAAACAAGAAATCTGTCTTTCAGTGGCCAACCATTCAGTCATTACACTCACTCTGAAAAATTGCAACATCAGGTGTTTAGAATTGTTTTCGTAAATTCACTACCAACTTAACTAGGAACCTGCTTGCCAGAGGGATGTGTAACGTACATGTGGTATTGCGCAGAATTTTTTTTCCAAAGTTTGTTACCAGCTAACCGAGCAAAGAGTGTGAAGTTTATTATTTCCACAAAGGTGAAAAATTCACTCTTCCAAAAAAAAAAAAAAAAAAAAAAACCAGCTTGGACAAAATATTATATTATTAAGATATAAAATAATTTTGGGATATGTAATAATATTTTGAGGTCTTTAAAATATGTACGGGTGTTCGGTAGTGCCCGAAAGCAAGACTGATACGAATTCTGGTTTGTTAAGGAAACTATAATATTGAAAAACATCACTTGAGCTGATACGGTTATCCTTACTAGGTGGCACCAAGCGCTTTTTCAAGCAAAAACGAAGAAATCCACGTGTTTTCAGTACTTATATAAGTTAAGACATCGAAAACCTATCCGAAATAAAATTACGAATACGAAAATGTGTTTAGTATTCTCTTTCTGAATTAAAAATTACGACAGTCTTTCAGAGAACAGATGCTCGTTTTTATTGGGCGGCTGAAGAAACTTAATCCATAAGCGGGTAACCTCATTCATTACATAACTAAATAATATTATATGATAACCAATTCTTGGAGAAATGAAATCTTGTTCAGACACTAGCCTCATTATAAAATAAAACAGTGATAGTTTATAATAAAGCCGCTAATAAAAAAAATACAAATTATTTGCTAAATAGGAATATAACACAATAAAACTATATCTAGGATATGTTTGAAAGCAATTAACATAAAATTGTCTTATAAACAGTGAGTCAGACTGAAGGAGAGGTTTTATTTTGTTTTCATCCCTAATTTTTCAGTGTATCGACTCTTCATACTACGACACCTAAAAATTAAAAAAAATTTAGCAATACGAATGGAAAATTGCACCTTATAGCTAGCAAGTGGACCAGTGAGTTAATGAACCTAATGCTTGGTAACAAGACGTGGTAGGTGTAACTGCAAATATTTATTATTAACATGTGTTGCAGTAATTCAGAACGCTTAATTAGTTTTTCATATTTTTTACAAGAAAAAATTAAAAAAATTCAAGTAGCCTTTTTATTTTATTTCTGAAGATATGTAATTTAGATAAAAAAAATTTGGTCTCAAGATATACAAAATAACATTCCATTACGCCATCAAAAAATCGGGGTGTTTAACCAGACTAAATGAACGGCTGAAAAGTTTCCTTTCGGCAGTGTGTATCAAATTTCGCTGGGATAAAAAAAAACAGTGCTAAAATTTTTAATGTTTTGATTTTCTACGATTTTACATTATAAATTCAGCATTAAATTGTGTTAAGATAGCTTACTTTAAGGTGTAGATTTTAAACATGGTTGGCAGTATTATAAAACTTAATCAGAAATAATAAATATTACCGCAATAAAACATAATGATGTAATGTTTTTTATTTGTTTTTACGTGAATTTTGTGGAAAAGTGTTTTTAATTTATTAGCGTTTGATGGTATATTAACATTTGTTTAGTTCACGATGTGTGAAACTGTTAAGTGCGAAAATAAAAACCACAAATACTAAATGTTGCCTCTGACATCTTGCAGTCCAAAACAAACAAAATAAATAAATTTTGCCAAATTTTGTTTATGCGACGTGTGAGCCAGATATGCCATTTGGCATCAATAGCTCAATAAGAATTATTGCTTGCGAAAAAAAAAACGGCCTAAAATTCAGAGATGACATACAATTGGAAAGAGATAACATGAACTGTAAATACGCTGAAATTAAAAGCAAGTGAAAGAAAACATTTTCATCTCCGACAAAGGAAAATTGCACCAACCGTAATTATTGACTTTAGTATAGGAGTAAAATTAATTTTTAAAATTAAATTGTGGCTCTGTTGTATAACTGAACATAATGAACGATGCGTTGCTGTTTGATCACATAAGGAATTTACAGATTTGTTGGAAAGTCGTTAGCTAAAGTCGTAGGGATGATGAGCATAAGATAAAATCAGTATACTTCTTCTTCAGTTTATGTTTCTAAGTTTTTCTTGATCGATGTGCTGGTCGTTCATTAAGTCCGTTGGCAATGTTAACAACTACATGTGGTGATAGTTAGCTACAGACCTAAAGAAGAAACTAAAACAAATCTTCTAAAAGGGCTCAATTATCCGGGGACCCGCTATAGCCACAAGCTTAAAAACGGGAATATTTCCATTCCTGGTTTAGGCACCAGATAGGTTTCCTACGTTCGCTGTAGACCAGACTCGTGACCTTAACGACTCCGCTGTTAAAGCAGCTGAGACTGGAGCTGGAGTTACGGAACATGCTGTGTCACTACAAGGACGATACGTCAGTTGTCATCGTGACCTTAACGACTCCGCTGTTAAAGCATCTGAAACTAGAGCTGGAGTTACGGAACATGCTGTGTCACTACAAGGACGATACGTCAGTTGTCATCGTGACCTTAACGACTCCGCTGTTAAAGCAGCTGAGACTGGAGCTGAAGTTACGGAACATGCTGTGTCACTACAAGGACGATACGTCAGTTGTCATCGTGACATTAACGACTCCGCTGTTAAAGCAGCTGAGACTGGAGCTGAAGTTACGGAACATGCTGTGTCACTACAAGGACGATACGTCAGTTGTCATCGTGACATTAACGACTCCGCTGTTAAAGCAGCTGAGACTGGAGCTGAAGTTACGGAACATGCTGTGTCACTACAAGGACGATACGTCAGTTGTCATCGTGACATTAACGACTCCGCTGTTAAAGCAGCTGAGACTGGAGCTGAAGTTACGGAACATGCTGTGTCACTACAAGGACGATACGTCAGTTGTCATCGTGACATTAACGACTCCGCTGTTAAAGCAGCTGAGACTGGAGCTGAAGTTACGGAACATGCTGTGTCACTACAAGGACGATACGTCAGTTGTCATCGTGACATTAACGACTCCGCTGTTAAAGCAGCTGAGACTGGAGCTGAAGTTACGGAACATGCTGTGTCACTACAAGGACGATACGTCAGTTGTCATCGTGACATTAACGACTCCGCTGTTAAAGCAGCTGAGACTGGAGCTGAAGTTACGGAACATGCTGTGTCACTACAAGGACGATACGTCAGTTGTCATCGTGACATTAACGACTCCGCTGTTAAAGCAGCTGAGACTGGAGCTGAAGTTACGGAACATGCTGTGTCACTACAAGGACGATACGTCAGTTGTCATCGTGACATTAACGACTCCGCTGTTAAAGCAGCTGAGACTGGAGCTGAAGTTACGGAACATGCTGTGTCACTACAAGGACGATACGTCAGTTGTCATCGTGACATTAACGACTCCGCTGTTAAAGCAGCTGACACTGGAGTTGGAGTTACGGAACATGCTGTGTCACTACAAGGACGATACGTCAGTTGTCATCGTGACATTAACGACTCCGCTGTTAAAGCAGCTGAGACTGGAGTACCTCAATGCCTTGTACGACACAGTGATGTTCCTGCTATGCATAGTTGTCCTCACGTATGGAGCCTGCTGAGTGAGTTAAGCGCTCCACAGTTGCTCAACGTCAGTTCGACCGCACATTATGTGCTATACGCAGCAGGGCAATGAATGTTATGCGAAGAAACTTTCGCTCCTATAGCCGTTTTTTTTTAGTTTGTAGATGCGTACTCTGAAAAACCCGAACAGGCTACGTTTCCGTGATTGAAAAAGGGTTGCTATTAAAGAAGGTTTTGACAAACTGGAAAATAAACTCGAAAGTAATATCTATGCTCAATACCGTTCATCAAGTAAAAATTATGTCAGATAAGAAAACTTATTCTCTATACAATACTACGACTTAACAAATCGTAGTAAATCATTCACTACGAAAATTATTTACGGTTTTGATGAGTACATGATATACTTATTGATAGGGCTGCTCATTCCAACCTATTGAAAATTCACTTGCCCATCATTGTAGATTTTGGAGCGAAAGGAATTTACACACTACGTTAAAGAAACAGCGTGGGATTATATGATGGATATCTTTGTGAGGTTTCATTATAGTGTTTGGCGACAAAGTCCGCGAGTTAAGGATCTCTACAATACTTAGTAATACAAAAGCGAATTATTTATTATGGGATGACTGAAAACATAATTTTACTTACAACAACAGCAATTTTTTAAATTAAAAATTACTCATTGCAAAAAAAAACAAAAAAAAAACTAACGGTTACTTTCTTATTTAAATCTTCATGTCTCCTCTTCTCTTAAGCTGAAATATCTTTTGATAAGTTCCAGGTCGTTACGTCCGTCTTCTTATACAACTAACAAACGTTTCTGTAATTGCCACCACAAGTTTTCATATGACGAACCACAAGTTAAATACGCAATGCGCGTGTAAAAAATTCAAAAATATTAGTGGAAAGTTGATTTAAAAACAGACCACATACTTAAAGTAGCAGACTTTTTTAACGGGCTATTAACCTCTCGTCGTATTTTCATTTGTCAGACAACAAACTTCAGCATGCTGCAGTTATAGTCTATTCGCGGTTTCTTCACACTATTTGAATCCAACCTTTGGAAAATCACCCCATGTATGTCGGGTTTAGTTATTTCCTAAATACGCAATGTATCAAAACNTGGAAAGTTGATTTAAAAACAGACCACATACTTAAAGTAGCAGACTTTTTTAACGGGCTATTAACCTCTCGTCGTCTTTTCATTTGTCAGACAACAAACTTCAGCATGCTGCAGTTATAGTCTATTCGCGGTTTCTTCACACTTTTTGAATCCAACCTTTGGAAAATCACCCCATGTATGTCGGGTTTAGTTATTTCCTAAATACGCAATGTATCAAAACNTTTGAATCCAACCTTTGGAAAATCACCCCATGTATGTCGGGTTTAGTTATTTCCTAAATACGCAATGTATCAAAACTGTTTTATACCTCTGTGAACATAAAAGTATCTTATTTTTTATTAAATTGAAGTTTCACCTATATTTTATTTATAAATTATATAATGTCATTTATAATAAATATGAATAGAAACAGCAAGGAAACATGTGTGTTGGTAGCACCTAGTAAGAAATAGTTATCATGCAAAATATTATTACAACTGAGTCCGCACGAATTCGGTGCGTTGTCCTTTGCTGTAATTTTCTAGACTTAGATAAGTTTGGTTTGAACGAGGCGGAGGAATATCCTGGAAGTAGAACTTTAGCAGGGCTTCAGAAAATAGTGAAGTAACCGTGAATGGTTTATAGCAACAGTTCCTACACTTTACACGACTAGTTGCCGAATAGCATAAGAAAATCCGCAGGCTACGTACTAACGAGTTAACAATTACACTCAAGAAATTATTTAACTAGAAAGTTATGCATTTGTAATTGCCTAGCGAAACTGCAAAAACGAGACCAGAAAATGTTTTTCTCACAAGCACGATGTCCTAGTAAAACGTCTCCAACCACACACGACCATTGAGAAAACAACCAGAATCAGAATCATTGCATTGTCTTTGTGAATTTTGTTAGAAAATTTTGCGGTATATTAAGGTGCCTAACTTGGTGTTTTTAAAACCTCATTATGTAGACGTCTAGCAACAGTGCAGAACTCTGGCAAGAAGAGAGTATCCGAAAGTTTTTGTTTCTACCGCATCAGAATCGATATTAAGCAATTAATTAACCGCTTAGTTGTCTTGAAAAAAATTACCGTATCCCAACTTCTTTAATGGTGTATTAATCTTGACCTTTATGCCAACGAGGTAAATTAAGTTCCAAGAATTACAGCCTTTTAAGGTAAACAATTTATTACATTATTAATATGAACCCTCATTTTACTTTAAGATAGTAAATTGTCATTTTGTACGTTGTGGAATCAAACCACTTGAAACAAATCTATTTGTTCAGAAATGGTTGGATTTTGTCGGGGGTTGAGCTTGAACCATCGTCGTTCCTGTTCCCTCCCCACACAAGATGTCGTGAAGTCACCGATAACTTTCTGAGGAAACACGCAACCTATTCTAAGCCTCTTGAATACGCTACTTTACACTACTAAAATACTCTACCTATCTCCAGGTAAATTAATGTGGCGTGTATTTCATACATTCTTGAGTTTATTAATGTCATGACAGTCACATTTGAATACTACCAACAACAAAGCTGTTAATTTTGTCGTGAAATTTGGTTAAACGTTAATTTTATTACCCTAGCAAAACAAATCGATTAATTCCAATATTTAATTAAAAAAACCAAATCTGTTTTTTTCTCAAATTTTATTCCGTACCAAATGTGTACAGTAACATAAAACGGGGCCTTTATGTACGCACATATTTATCCAAACGTATTTGAATAGTGCCGTATAGACCTCCCTTTCTTTCTCTCTCCCCCGTTCTCTATATTCATATATGATGTAAATACACTGAAGAGCAAAAAAAACGGGTACCCCTGCCTAATATCGTGTAGGACATCCGCGAGCACGCAGAAGTGCCGCAAGACGACGTGGCATGGACTCGACTAATGTCTGAAGGTATGCAGGAGGCAATTCACACCATGACTCCTGCAGGGCAGTCCACAAATCCGTAGAACTGCGAGGCGGTGGAGATCTCTTCTGAACAGCACGTTGCAAGTCATCCCAGATATGCTCAATAATATTCATGTATGGTGATTTAGGTGGCCAATGGAAGTGTCGAAAGTCAGAAGAGTGTTCCTGGAGCCACTCGGTATCAACTCTCAACGTGTGGGGTGTCTCATTGTCCTGCTGGAATTATCCAAGTCCTTCGGAATGCACACTGGACATGAATGGGTGTAGGTGATCGGACAGGATTCTTACGTATCTTTCACTGGTCAGAGTCGTATCTAGACGTATCAGGGGTCCCATTTCACACCAACTGCACACGCCCCATACCACGACAGAGCCTCCACCAGCTTGAACAGTCCCCTGTGGACATGTAGGTTCCATGGATTCATGAGGATGTCTCCATACCCGTACATGTCCATCCGCCCGATACAATTGGAAACGAGACTCGTCAGACCAGGCAACGTGTTTTCAGTCATTAACAGTCCAATGGCGGTGTTGGCGGTCCCAAGCAAGGCGTAAAGCTTTGTGTCGTGCAGTCAACAACGGTACACGAGTGGGCCTTCGGCTCCGAAACCTCATATAAATGATGGTCCGTTAAATAGTTCGCACGCTGTCACTTGTTGATGCCCCAGCATTGAAATCTGCGCCAATTTGAGAAAGGGTTGCACGTCTGTCACGTTTAATGATTCTCGTCAGTCATCGTTTGTCCCGTTCGTTCACGATATTTTTCCGGCCGCAGCGATGTCGAAGATTTGATGTTTTACCGGATTCCCGATACTCACGGTACACTCATGAAATGGTCGTACGCGAAAATCCACATTTTATCGCTACCTCGGAGATGCTATGTCCCATCTCTCGTGCGCGGACTATAACACCACGTTCAAACTCACTTAAATCTTGATAACCTGCCATTGTAGCAGCAGTAACCTATCCAGCAAATTTGCCAGACGCTTGTTGTCTTATATAGGCGCTGCCGACCGCATCGCGTTACTCTGATTGGTTCCACACCTCTGTTATTTTGCAGGCGCACGCCTATACCAGTTTTTTTGACACTCCAGTGTATATGTGAGTATATATATAAACACTATTCAAAAGTTTTCTTTACCCCAACAACTCTCTCTCTCAAAAAATAAAATATTGCGTGTAACGTCGTAGAAATACAAAATTACATATTTAATTTAAAAAAAAATATTCAAAAATTATTTAAGTAGTACAGAAATCAATTTATAATATTTGCTCGCTACGTGGTAATGACTTTGATATTTTGGTTGTGTGAAAGTATAATACAAAACTCAGAGGTAAGTGTGATAATAAATGTAGATATGTCAGCCAGGTGTATTAGATAGTGATGCATAATTTTTTCAGTACAGACAGAACTCGACGCTATTGGCAAACACTTGTTAGGTTAAGGTTGCCTACGATTCAGCGAATAATTCCTTCCTCATACTTTGGGCGTAGGTTACATCATGGTTGGACGGTACTGTTAATGCCTGGCCTGTGCCTTGGTCATTAATTAATTAATTGGGGCGTGACTGAGAACCGAGGTTCTCGGCGGAGGAGGAGCATTAGTAATCATGGCAGCCAATGACCCAGAATCGGGACAGATGGCATTTTGTAGTTTTGTAATTCTTCTGGGTCGTAATTACAAGTCTAAAAATATTTGTGCAAGGAGCGAGGAGTGAGGGAACTTGGACAGCGTCGAGCAAGCGATCCGAAGCAGGAGAATTATTCGTTGAACATGTGGGAAAGGAATGCATGCTCTTCAACCAGTGAGGTTGGCAGTTCATCTGTGGGGAAGGTCACCACCATATATGAACACGACTTAATTTCATGCATATTACTTCTTTTGCAATTATAAACTAACGAATCTAAGGAGCGGATTTAAATGCAGTACATAAGTATTTTTAATCATTCAAATTTTAGGAGAAGGAAAACATACAAATTTTTTTCATTGCGTGTTTTGCAAGGAAATTTTATTTGTGGAAATACGTTAATTATGAAGGAAAATCACCTTTATTCATTTTAGTCAGTACGACTAAGTATTTAGTCGATGTGTTATGAGAAGAAAGGGCATATAGGAAACAGAAATTAATTTTACGACCTCCAAAATGCGAATTAGCCGTGCTACTACATGACCACAGAGTGAATAAATACACAGAAACTAAATGTCGTGGCGGTTCCTTTGATGCGGGCGAACCCGTCCTCTGATTGGCTGCGCAACGCTCTGTAACGGACCGTCCGGAGTCTGATTGGCTAATACGTGCTGCGAAAGGCACTCTGGTAGCTAGGCTGACGACTGGCGAGTAAGTTACTAAGCACTGATTGGCGAACGGCGTTACGACGTCTTGCTAGCTAGTGACGCCATTTTGCCGGCGTGTGCGATTGGGAAACGCGGGATGAAATGCTATTTCATTTATGTAAGTACTGTGTAATATGACCACATACTTTCAGCAAGACTAATCGTGATGTGGTAAATGTGATAGTGTCTCTACTGTACCGGGCGTCACGACGATAAATGAAGAAACTTCGCCTTTCTTCTTGGCTGACGTTACGATGGTAATTAACTGTGGTACGTGGGATAAGAAGGTCTTGGGCAAGAGTGCTTAATGATACGTTACAGCTGTTTTATTTATGAAAACAAATTTCCTGTTAATAGAGTCTGCACTTTTTTGTGACTCGGCCAAGTGTGGACACAGTTTTTAACACGCAGTAGGTCGTTCGGTAGCGGACGCGACGACGAGATGATGGCTTTCAGAGTGCCAACAGTTCAGTGACTGGAAATGCAGTGTTGTGATGCAAGATGGGCTGAAAATATGCGATGAGGTAATAAACAAACCCGTAGTAAAAAATTTGAAAAAATAGTAAGAATAAGAGATGTTTATGTTTGAGAGGAAACTTGTAAATACACCTTGGAAGACTAGTTTCGCTTCAGTAGCTGGCAACAGTAATCTTTACCAAATATTAAGTTTCTTCATTCGAGTATAGGGTCCGCGGTGGTGTAGTGGTCAAACTACTCACCTTCCACTTAGGTGAACCGAGTTCGATTCTGGGAGGGGTCGCTCCTGGATTTTCTCGGGGATCTCCCGTTCATTCGACAATACAGTTTTAATTAGGAATTTTATTTTATTGAAGTTCCAATGGTTTAGGGCAGTAAGCCACGCCTGTAACTTGAGGTATTTTGTTTTACATCTAAAGCTCAGTATCTACTATTCTTACTTTTATACTTATTTACGTACTATACAGGTGTTATTACAACCCTGAGAACACGGCTTCTACTGTCAACAAATGACAATTTCCTATATAATTTGACATACAGCAACCGTCCTAGATGTATCGCAGTTTCTGTGCGCACGCACATAAACTACAAGAGATTCCACTACCGCTTCGGAAAAAGAAACAAGAACATTCTTGCTTATGGATTTGTTTTGATAAAAATCACGGAGGATCGCGATTGCAGCAGACCAAACTGTAATATAGTCTGGCTCACGAACTTCTTGGCAGTTCTAAAAGTACTTAGTATTGGGTAAAGTTATTTCCATGGAAAATATTTTATGTTGACATACTGGGCACAAGTTGACAGTCAGCTGAGAGTGTTTAGGTAAATATCACCATGTTGTGAGGGGAGACACAGTTGTATCCATGGAAACAGCTGTAAACAGGACTGTCTTCATAACTGTCAAAAAAGTGCCATCGTTCGAGAGACAGGTTATAATATGGAGTAATGCATTGTGCAATTACTGATCGCCTAAGCTCATAGTACTTCTTTACTCTGTTGCTAAATCCTTCAGTATACTTCCGCGCTAGGTTCATTCAATTTGTAAAATTACAAGCTTGTGTGGCGGTAGGGTTCGTGAGTGAGTGGGTGAAGAGATTTGGCGGCTCTTAACACCGAGGTCTTGAGAGCCGACAAGAGTATGGAGCAGTACCAAAATGAAGGGGCGGGGGAAACGGGAGATCCCTCCCCGAGAAAACTCGCAGACCAGCCGCATCGTCCGGCACGATTCCCACATGCGATAATCCGGACTCGATCCTGCCGGGAATCGAAACCGGTTCACCTAGGTGGGAGGCGAGTAGTCTGACCACTACACCACCACGGCCCAGTTAGGGATCGTGTCTCGCCGGGCACGAACCAAACTGAAGTTATGAAATGGAAAACTGAATGAGGTGGTGAGTTCCAAATTTAGTAAGTGCAGAAATTAAATATGAGTTATCTATTTCACTGGGTTCAGATAGTACCTCTCCATCAAGTTATGCAAAGCATCTGTTATTTCTAGAACTTCTAGTCTAAGGATATTTTGCAGAAAATATTACTCTAAAGAAATAGGCGAGGGCTTCTTACGCTTCTAAACCAAACACACTTTATTTATCACGATACATATGTAAGTATAACAACCCAAGCTTCCAAAGAGATAATAAATATTAATTCACGTCATAAACAGTTTTAACAGCATCTGCATCGGAACCGTTTGTTTCTTATCTTGTTTAAGGTTTAGTTTTTTTTTAAACTTTTTATGTTATACCATTATATTGTTTCAACGCTTCATACATAAAATATTGCCATATTGAGTCAAATCTTTGTACATCATCATACGGCTGCGTAAAACAAATTTTCAGTTTGTTCTGAAACTTCATACATTAAGACTAAAAATTACTCATCTTTAATCTATGATTCATGTCATCGACACTACTATACCTCATTCGTCTATGATTTTTAGCTTTTGCAACAGAACTTCATATTTGCACATTTTGGCTTATAACTTTACGAGTTCTTTTGCAAGAAAACTTGATACGTGGAAATTTTAGTGTGTTAGAGCTTCACCAAATATGAGAAAATCATGGACTTCTTCTTTGCACTTACTTATATAGATTCTCTTTCAAATCTGATGATATAACATTCTACTTATCCAGTGCTGAATAAGAGCTCCAAGTTTTTTTTTGTGTTTTCTGAAAAATAATGTCACACGTAATTAACGAGTTTTGGAACTCACCGCCTTAAGTAATATTATGTGTTAAACCATGGTATTAAATAGCAACTATAACTTACTTCTCTACGTTGGTATCAGTTATTAAACCTCGCACTCGTCAGTTTTATTCACAGACTACAGATGAGATGGACCGATCTCGTTGGATGCGCACAGCCAGTCTCCGAGTCCCAACATTGAACCGCTTTTCTGCCAACACGACTAGCAAAAACGGCATGGATGGGATTTGAGGCTAGAACACAGATTAGTAAACAAGTGCTTTGAGATGCATGTATACTTCCTCTTATCAATTTGTAAAGCATAAGTTTGATTCAATTGAAATTTCTAAGAGAATGTTTATTCATATCACTGTTGACCATGTGACTTTGACAGTTGTGTTCCTCTGGGGTAGGCTAATGTTGGGTACATGCGCAGAAGACGGATAATCGGTGTACCACATATTTAGTCTATAATTTTATTTCCTTTTTAGTTTTTAACTATTGCCATTTAGGTAAAATATACAGGAAACACTTTGTCTCCTGGAGAAAGGCCTGTCTAGCAGTGATGAATGATGTTCGAAACGTCTTTGTGTCACTGCTTCCATTCGAGTAGAAATATTTTGAAGACTGCAATTTTATGTGACAGCTACTGTTACATTTCTTGCAAATATTCAGGTTTGATGAAGGCTCCCAGTTGTCAATTTATACCATGGTTAGTCAGAGTTCTCAATCATATCATAAATATCATAAGCATATCGCAATTTTCTAAGAAAGACTGCCGCGGTGGTGTAGTGGTCAGACTGCTCGCCTCCCGCCAAGGCGAACCCGGTTCGATTTCCGGCGGGATCGCTCCCGGATTTTTAGCACGTGGGAATAGTGCTGGATGGTACAGCTGATCGGTGGGGTTTCTCGGGGATTTCCCGTTTCCCCGACCCTTGCATTCTGGTGCTGCTCCATACTCACCTCGTTTCACCCTCATCGGCTCTCAAGACCCCGATATTAAGAGCCACCCAAATCTCTCCACAACCCACGTGAAACCAGTTCGTCTAAGTTTCAGTGTGTCGAATACCCACATAAAAATGTAATTACGGCAAAGAGTGACAAGATAATTCAATCGCTCGATTACTGTCAAAACAACTGATATGTGAATACATGAAAATCCACTTTGTTTATTGGACGTAATCTTACCTCAAACCGAAAAACTCTCACGTCACAGCGATTCCACTTTTTTTTTATGACCCCTCAAAATTTAATACAGCCTTTTAAAATTACTTTTTTTCGTTTCACTAAGCATTTTATGCAACATGACAGCCAAGTTTTAATTAAATCTTTCTCTTTCCTGTATCGAAACTTGTGGGTAAACAACAACCGTGTGTGCGCTCGAATTTAATTTTGTTGCAGAATTCCGTGAACGAAGCTCTATCTTAGTTTTAAGCTCGGAATTAAATAGAGAATTATGTGCACCGGGCATGAGAGAGCACCTTTCTGGGATTTTGTGTCCCAAGAAAAAAACACTTCTCTGGACAAACAAAACATTTGTTGGTCGAATAGCGCACGAATACACGCAGGTTATATACGTAACTAGTTCAAGTTTAAATGCATACTTTCCAAATCGACCTGCGATATAATCCCGTGCTAGTAACTGCATTTAATTTAACGCAAATCTTGATCTGAGATAGGCGTCTGTTGGCTGTCGTGACCGTGGTTATAATGCGCATCTAATTTTGTTTAACGTCATAAATAATGCAATGAATTTTTTTCTCAATTTAATTTGCTGGTCTTTTTAAACGAGCACAATTTTATGCCGGAAGGATAATTTATATATTTTTTAGGTGGCATACGCATTCATGGATTGCACATTGCTCAAACTCGGGTTTGTCGGAAGCAGCATAAACGACCTCGACCAGTGTCTCACGAAGGACGAGCGGCGAAATACGAAGACTGACTTCTAAGCACCATCTCAAGCGGAAGATGTGTCGCCTCATCTTCCGCTTTCGTGGCCTGGCCTCTGGAATCTTTGTGAACATCTGGCTTGCTCTGGGCGCCCTCGCTGTGCGTCTTCTGTTTATGCAGTATCTTGGCATTCTGCTTGGCTGACTTGCTCTCCTGAAAGCCTCCCTTCTCCATTGCCGCCTCACTCCCACGGCTTGACGTTGTCAGAGGCCCCTTTTGGACAGGGCGACTTAAAGGTCTTCGAACTGCTTACTTAAATGACTACACTTGAATATGCAACGACGTGGTCACAAAGAAAGCGTAATATTAGAAACTGGACAAGATGGGAAAATAGGCTGCTTGTAGGGATTTGAACAAAACGTACATATAATCATACCATTAATCTCTCCTCTATCAAAACTTGGCATAGCATTCCTATAATCAAGATAGTGCAAAAATAAATTGCATTTTGGTGGTGAGGCCGCATAGACGTGCTTGGCCAGGCTAAACAGTTGAAACTTATTAAATCGAATCAAATGGAACCCAACGTCATCAGGAGTAATGATAATACTTATAATACGAAAACTAAACAGACAAAATATACTACCGTATAGTCACAAGATTTTCATTGTTTACGTGTAAAAATTCGTCCTTTAATTTTGTACGCTCAATTTATAAATAGAGCTAATGCACAAAAATACTATTAGGTTCACCTACACTATTAAAGTAGTTCGCTAACTACAAAATAAAATATTGTATCGTTAAACTGTACGGTAATTTTCAATCTGCGTAAATGAGAACGGGAGAATTTACGTTTTGCTGTACCTATATTTTATAAACAGAATTAGGAAAAGAAAACCCGCAGAATAAGTAGTTCCTAAGGACGGCCTGTGACTTTAAAGATGCTACTGAAACACACTCTTAATACAAATTTTAATCAGCGGTTAGTATCACACTGACTCTAGAAGCTCTTTTGCTGGTTAAGAAAATGGCGGTTAATTAAAGAACTGATAAAGATAATTCTGGCTTCCATTTACTGTCGTTTCGGCCTGCCATTGAGTGATACAAAATAGTTCTTTGTTGTTCATGAATGCTGATAAAGCAAAGTGTATATATGACTTACCATTAGAAAAGTTTCCTATCCTAAAGTGTATATTTGCATCTTTTCTAAAAAAATTTGAATGGCTGCCCCTTTTAAAATCAAAATTTATGAAAGGATAAATATACATATCTAATGTAATTACAAATTTAGGTAATTATAAAGAATAGCGACTTTTCCGAAATTCGGGAAAATAATACCTGCAAATGTTATATACCTATAGTTATTACTAATCACACTTAATACGAATTTTAGTGAGGCTTCACGTAATTTGCTGTATATACCATGAAATGTGATAGTGAGGAGGGCTATGAACATTTCAGTGTTTATGCAGTAAAACACGTAAAATGTACGTCCAATATATTTAGATCAGGTCGCTATTTTATTAAATGCGGGAATACCTTTTGAAACCAATTTCTAATGTTTAAAACGTCATTCACAGGATATATTTATGTCGAGGTGCTAAGGTTATACAGGTAAAAAAATACAGCAATCAAACAGTGTCGGAACATAATGTAATTCTGTTGAATTACTCAAGGCTTGCCTTGTCTATATTCACGAGAAGATTGTACTACAAAACGTATTACTAGTATAATAAATATACATATAGAAAATCATACAAAAAGACGTTCACAGATGGTGTTTATAAACAGTTGACGTGAATCGCCATGATACATTACAATATATTCGATGACCAATGATGCACAAGAGACAGGATACAAATGAGCATCGAAATTGATTTACAACACAATTGTTTTGTAGGAATTTGCGCCACTTTAGTGTAACGTGTGATTTTGACTCTACGGAGGTTTGTGATGTACGAGTGCCGTTACGCACATTTTATTGCAATTCATTCTGTTTGACGTGTTAAATCAAATGATTGTGCAAAAATACGAGTGTTTCCGTGCCATTATGTCCATGGCAAAGGTTAAAATATAATATTTGTGCGGTAATTTGAGTGTATAGAGTTACGAGAAATTTAATACACGTTAAAGTTTCGTGCTTAATCATCTACGAGCTATGCCGATTCAATGGCGATTATATGGTAGTGAGTATTGCGTGTGAGTGTGTTAATTGAAGGGATTACGTAATTTTGCCGCCAGTCATGCAAAATGCATCAGACCTAACCAAATTAAACCTAACTTCACGATAGGTGAATCACAAGGGTGGATGACCCTACACGAGCGTACTTATTATGGATTCGGAACGTTTTATTATGTGTGGTATATGTATATGATAGGATTATACATTATGTAGAGTGTCGTCAAGAGTTTAGATATCGCTGGGGTGTAGCTATTTTATATGTAGCATACCTAACCGAATTAAACCCTACTTCACGACGTGTAACTCACAGGTGCTCTATGAACTGCCGCACGAAGATATACGGTATCATGTGTTGGCAAACAGTACCCCTGTATTTACATATCGTAAAGGTAGGTATTTTTCGGTTAGGTCTTTTTGCATCTAACGTATTTACGTAAGAAAATACAACGATAATGTACACATGTTGTACCCCACAATTTCCCTGATCTTCATAGCCCTCCCCATTATCATATTTGTGGTTGGTATTGATAATATGTTAATGCCCCTAGTAAATTTATGTTCTGTGTTATTAGTAAAGTGGAACTATAACACTTTCCGTGAATTTTTATTTCGTTTTTGGAAAAGTAGATATTCTTAACAATTACCAAAACTTTAATTTTATATATTTATAAGTGCCTTATTTTTTGAAGCTTTTTTGTTTTCCGCTAATTTTCCTAAAATATTTTTTATTTGTAATAATTACAACTATTAAAATAAATTAATTTACTTGACACATACATTATCTTTATACTCATATTGCAATCTCCTTATGCTTGAATTGGAATTCCCTTCTATCATATATAGAAGAAAGTTTTATTGGAAGTATTTTTTATATTAATGCAATTGAATTTTAAGCCGCGCATTATAAACATCGTTATATTTCCTAATAGCAAAATAGAAAAATATCTTTGGTAAATTGTTACATTTGTATCCATATATGTATACTCAACTAGTACATAGAGTTTATGCCTGTTTATATAAACATGAAGTATGCAAACTTATACACGGTATATTATGTGCGTTCCTAAGAACGGTATAAAATAGTAAAAAATACACTGGTGGAAATGGAAAATGAGCACCCGGACGCAATGGTCCCACTTGAATGAAGGTTTCATTTAATTATTATACATGCTGTACACTGTATATGATAATGATCACAGGGTCGTACACCTATGGACAGAGGCTACAGAGTGTCTTGAACAACAATGTCAGTATCTTGTGACGATGCAGTCCTGCAGTCGTGCGTAGAGACGATCATAAAAGTGTCGGATGTCATCTTGGGGAATAGTGTTCCACACTAATTCCACCTGTTGCTGCAATTGTTGGAGGTTTGTTGCTGGTATTGCAAACCGGACCAAACGCCATCCCACCATGTCCCACACATGTTCAATGAGGGACAGGCTGGGTGATCGTGCTGGCCAGGGGAGTTGACGAACACCTTCGAGAGCGCGTTGGGTAACACAAGACGTGTGTGCACGGGCATTGTCCTGCTGGAAGAGGACATCTCCTTGGCGTTATAGGGACGGCAACAAAAAGGGCTGTGTGATGTTCTGAATGCACCGTTCACTGTTCGGTGTTCCCTCAACAAACACCAGATGCGTACGGTCATTGTAGGCTATTGCTTCCCAGACCATGATGCCAGGAGTTGGTCCTGTATGTCGCTGCCGTAAACACTCCCATTGTTGCTGCCCTTCTGGTCGACGCCGCACTCCCAAACAACCGTCACTGGCGACAAGACAGAATATGCTCTCATCACCAAACACAACTCTGCGCCATTCTTCCCTCCAGTTGCGTCGTTAGCGACACCATCCGAGGCGGGCTGCACAGTGATAATGTGTGAGTGGAAACCTGGCGAGCGGCACCCTTGATCGTAGCCCAGTGTCCAGCATATGATCAGTGATGGTCCTAGCTGACACCCTGGGTACAACAGTGGCCCTAATCTGTGCAGCAATGGCTGCTTGTCTGATGCGGTGGTCCAGGCGGAAATCTGTATGCCGCTGCCGTCCGGAATCAGGATGAAGAGTATGTGCACCATCTTTGGATCATTGGCACCACCAATGATGCACAACAGACACTTGACATTCTACGCGTTAGACAGTTCTTCGGAAGGACCACCCAACCTCCCTCAGACCCCACAATACGACCTCGTTTAAAGTCCGTTAATTGAAAGTAGTGTGGTCGTCTATGCCATCGTAGCATGTCCACAATGATTACTACACACAGGACAATGATTAAATCATCCGACTACTCTTTCACCTAGTCAACTTCAGTTGTATTGGGCTCAGCGGTGTTATGCCTAGTACGCGGTTCCTACTCTGTCCACAGTACAGTACTGTTAATCATTGCATGTACTGCGTTATATCAGTACCCCATGCGCATATGATGTTTCTACGTCGCCGCTTTAGTGGTGTTCATTTTTTATTTTCTACCAGTGTACTTTTAATTATTAATATTTCATTAGCGGTTTCATTAGTTTAAATTAAGCTTCACACAGGAAAAACATAGAAAAAACTGTGTTCGGTAAGACTGAAGCAATGGCTAATTTGATCATATTATTTCTCTAAACAGATTTTTTACACATTAATAACTTGTCTTGCAGTCAATGAAATGTGATGGAAACACACATGAAGTATCTTTCTACTGTGTAATTTCATTAATTATCGACTGTCGCGTGTTACGATGCATATTAGCATTCGGTTAATTAAACTGAAATATGATAAACATCTAAAGAGAAACAATCAATCATAATTTTTTTTTTCCAGCTACCAACACGTGACGCAGTATTGAAGGTTAGTTTGACATTCGCTCGTTATTTACTGCACATGCGTGGGTTTCTGTCTCGGTCACAATTCAGTACTGACATGAATAAATCATTTTTGATTTAAATTGCTAATGATTCAAAGCTTCATTTGGATTTAACTATGGTACCACTTATAATTACTTTTTGGACTTGCATAAGACTATGAAATTCGATATACGAAAACGTATATATACTGAACATTAAACATATATTATCAAATATTTTTCTTACTTGTTTCGTCGCATGGATTATTCTACGTATTTTCAATGAAAGTTCCTGATCTGTTAGTAGAGAATCAGAATCTGTAAGCGGAAAGGAAATACTCGCAAATTATAAAGCTAACAGACTTTTCCTTTCTATCACACGCACCAACGTCTATATCAGGTGAGGAGATTTTGTGTTCGAATTGAGTTTTAAAACAATTATCTCAGATTGGATTACATGTGGGTTGGTTTTTTTTTCACATAACAGCGTCAAATTACAATAACTTAGCAGGAAAATAAAGATTAAAAAATTCAAAAATCTCAATACTCAAAGCTTATATTTCAATGCACTGGGCTACCTCCATAGCCAGTTCACTTGCGGCAATTTTGAATCGCAAAGTTCCGGGTTCGAATGCCAAGGAGGTCTTGCTGGGTGAGTTGTTTGCAGATAAAAGTTTAGGTTACTACAGTAACACAGAATTCTCAAGTTTACAGAGGTGAAAAAAGCCTCTTATAAAGCCAGCAAAATGGCGTCTCTGACCAGTAACATGTTCGAACGCCGTATATAAATCAGCGCAGGGTAACTTAATCGCTAACCGGCAGCACAGCCATTCAGCGAAGGGTACGCCCATATCAAAGGAACAGCCACGCCATTTAACCTTTGAGTACTTATCTACTCTGCGAACGATGCCTCTGGTTGGCGGGTTTTCTCGAAGATCTCCCGTTTCCCCCGTTCTTGCATTCCTATGCTGCCCCACAATCACCTCACTTTACTCTCAGTGGTTCTCCAGACCTCGATGTTAAAGAACTGCCCATAATCTCTCCACTTGACTTTCGACTCAGTGACAGTATGTCATCCAGCGCATGATTTACATTTACGGGAACATTAAAAATCCACACAAATATGAAAATTCGCTATCTTAGTGAAAACAATAATATTGACACGTATGCTGAAACTACAACGCGTTTAACTATTACTGCTTACAAAACTCAGGTATACGCAAATTAATTCTTTCACCGTCTCTGTTGCACGAGCGTGGAACAATGTATCCGTATAAATGAGGAACTCGAAGACACTGACAACTTTTAAGAGCAACGCCACCAAGTGCATTAAGAATATGCGCTGATAATTGCATACCCACGCTTTCACGCCCATTGTTATTCTGTAGTGATGATAATTCTTGTAATTTTTTTCTAAATAACAGTTTACCCTATCTACACCTCTTTATGCATTCTATTTAATTTATATGTAAGTTTTTACTGTCGATTCGTCAGTTTATTTCAAGGAGTTGAGCTGCGTTCAATTAAATTAATCTGTAAGTGCTTGCTGCAGAATTGTCAATCTGTTTCAATGCTTTGAGCTTCAGTCTCTGTTGAGACATCTTGCTTGCCGTTTAGGTTCTTTGTAGATTCAGCACGCCTATATTTATGACTGGTAATGTGAATTATGATACGTATACAGTCCTGCTCAGGATGTGTGCATAATTAGAAATCACACATCATTTTCAGCGTTTAATAAAACTTATATCTGCATATCACTTTTTCGCCTTTTGTAAATTTGTAATTATTTTTATGTTTACAGCATGTTATGAAGTATAAGATAAGGTATTGAATCCTTAACTTCACCCGTGTAAATAAAGTTGAGAACAAATAAATAAACAAGAATCATTGATAAGAGACACGACCGTTATTCCGAAGCCCCAGAGAGAGAGAGAGAGAGAGAGAGAGAGTTCTTAAACAACGGATGCGAAGACGGGGAAGTCCAATAGCTCCTACATCACTCATTGCAGATGGAAGATAAAGTGGACTCCGTTAAAGCACTGACGAGTATCGGCTAGTACGCAGTGCCAAGATATACTCCAAGTTACACACATCGTATATCACGGGCAACGATCAAATAAGTACAAACGTCTAGTCTGATGACCGCCTCCTTGGAACTGCGTTATCTTTGCATGCCATTGTTATGATACTCCTTACGTTGCATTTTTTTTTTGCAGACCCGGACCAACCAAATGTGAGGGTTCAAGGTACCTGCATCCCAACCGATGATGTCAACGACGTATATGCTGTTTATTCACGTGAACAAAATTCAATAGGGCTGATCACGCATTTTGTATGTATAGACTATATCTTCGTGTTACCTCGTTGCTTTGAGTCCCGAACAAAAAAAACGTTACCAAAAACCCAACTTTTTCGTTAGCATTTGTTCTTTACTAAATACGCGCCACGTAAGAGGTTAAACATTATTTTATTATTGTGGGAGTGCCTTGTGCTGCTATTGCACTAATGCACTCATGGCACTGAGGAAATTATTATCCAAGATAAGGGGATCGGCCATATGTTGCCGTACACGCGCACGTACACACACATTTGCTAGAGAGTTTTCTTTTTTGGGNTTTTTGGGAGGAAAGCGTTTTTCTGACAATGAAAAGCTTCAGCAAACCGTAAGTGCACTTTTATATAAACTGGTGTCAGACATAGGTATATACGAAAAACTTGTCTGCCGGTATACGGTTTTGAAATTTATGGAGACCTTTTTAAAACAATAGCCCTAGGTATAAACTTATACAATGGAAAATGTTTTGTTTAACATACATATTATTTTTAAATTACGAAACGGGCACTACTTTCGAGATGGCCTTCCTGAAACCACTTTACTGCGTATACACAGAGATCACATTTGACTTTGACTTTGACTCATGGATTCATTGGACGTCTACCTAAGATTGCCAAGTGCTGCTGTGCAAAACTACAACAAAAAAAAAGATAAACTTAATATATACTCGTTTTTAAGTTGCATGTGATTGCGAATAGCATTAAAAACTTTACACACACGCATTAAATTGTCATTTTCCTGATCGTTCACGTAAATGCTTTTTTTTTTCAGGTGTGGATATGGCTTTACCAGATGTTTTCACGATCACTTTTTTTGTATGATAATTCTGGTACGGGTTTCTCAAAGTAGTACAACGACGTGCAGTACACCTTCAGTGCTATCATTACAGCAGCTCTCCACAAAGTCCCACTAGCGTGCGCTTCTGACGGAAAGACAATATACCAGTTCAATGTCTAGCACGTAGAGGTGACGAGGCTTGGAAAGTCCGTGCGTATATCGCTCTTATTGCCATTGTGTTTCTAAATGACCACAACTGGAGTTTGGAGAAATTGTGCATGTTGGGACACGAGGGTATGTCTACGACGCAGGGATGCCTACGATGCGAACGCTATGCACGTTTGTATTTAAGTTTATTAAGGGGACGTGGGAAGTAATATAACTCCTAATACGTCAATTGGGTATCCACAGGATTTGGAAAGCCAACACAGAAAAACTACGAAAGGTCAGTCCTAAATAGCAATTTTTGTCAAATTTGCGAGCAACTATTTTGCCATAATGGGCATTTATTAGTACATTTTATTTGTAACATTATTTTTTTTTACTTTAGGGGGTACCCGATGANTACTTTAGGGGGTACCCAATGACTTCAAAGTTTTTTGATTTAATACGTATGTAAATGTTATTGTTTCAACAAAATCTTGCTGTGAGTTCTACACTGTTAGACATTTCTGTAGTTTTGCAGAAACTGTTACGAAGATGTTGAGTTAATTTGCGGAAAGCCACTCCCTAATGACGAACAACGGAAATGAGCTCCGTAAATATATAATACGGAAGCTCTTCGTATTCTTATGGCTTCGATTTTGAGACCCGAACAATGTAGATGATACCTGAAGCGTATTAAATCCTATCTTCACAATACTACTTCGTGTAAAATAGCAGTAGGTGAGTGGCGAACCAGTCAAAACCTTCTGTATACACAGTAAAACACGCGAATAACGAAAATAAAACCATTTTTTGGTAACCTCGTTTTATAAATCGCAAATATAGCAAGTGCTGTAACACGATTTGAAACTGAGACAGGCGCGTTCGTCACTATTATGTAAAATCCATATTTACTAAATACTTCCTGTAAAGGTGTGGAAAGTGAGTGATTCGCGTCATTGAGTGTTAGTTTTGCGATTCGTTTTCAAATCCCACCACAGGACAAAATGTTTTTAATTTCACTGTAGTACAAAATTAAGTACATTACGAAAATAAAACTATTTTTCTTACCGCTGTTTGTAAACCTTAAATATAAAAAAATCGTACACATACTCCCATGAATAAAATCAAATAGGTACACGCATCATTCTGCATCCATTTCTTATTTACAACACTTTTGCAAGTAAAAGCGTGGTAGGTAAGTGGATAAGGTTTGAAAAGTGAAATTTTTTTTTTCCGTGTTCAAATTCCGCTACTTGACAAAATATTGTATTTTTTATAGTAATTTTTATACACAATGAATTACCAACACAACGAAAGTAAAACATTTCCTGTTACCACTTTTTATAAAGAGCAGATTTAGAAAAATAAACTTGCAAATTTGTGGATACGTTCCGTGAATTCACGGAGATTTAAGTAAAATGTACGGAGAGAACGTTATTGAAAAAAAAAAACCGAAGAGACCTTAATTTAACGCAGATATATGGGTAATTTGTAACCAGTATTTTCCCTAATTTTACGAGAATTTTTTTCTAACAGTGTAGCTTCATCATTAATTTTATGAAAATGATTCTTAACTTTAACGGTTCAGAAAATTATTTAAAAGAATAATAATAGTTTATATTTTGATTTAGATAAGTGTTTTAATTATATAATAAGAGGCCCATGATACACCGGATGTGCACTACTGTCCCGTGCAATCTTAACGTCCACTGTTTATTCTGAAATGTTTACGGGAACGGGCTAAACTGGAACCTCGTAATCTGAAAATGACGTTGTAGCTAGCGACNTGTTTATTCTGAAATGTTTACGGGAACGGGCTAAACTGGAACCTCGTAATCTGAAAATGACGTTGTAGCTAGCGACATTGGCCATAGAAAAAGAGACGTGTTCGAAGGAAGTAGAAGCTTTGCGTCAACGCCAATTCGCAGAACAGGAAGCTCTGTGTTCAGAGCCCAGCGGGAAGAAGCACACAAGGCAGTCTATATAGTTCCCGTAAGAAATGCGACCGGAATGAGCATCGGCAAGCGCTTGCGCCGGTGCAGCGAATGGCCCACGCTCCGGTAGCGAGGCCGGAGTGCACTCGCACGAGATTGGCTGGGTGGAAGAGCAGAACAAGTGCAGAACGTCAGGCGAGATCCTCAGAACTGTTAACCAGCCGAATGCTTGAAGAACTAGTGCCGGATGTCGACGGCACGGCGCGCCAGTCAGGCGTGACGCAAGTCGTAAAGCGCATGCGCCGGTCTCTGGAACAACTGAAGGCGGAATTGTTTTTTGTCACGTTTGGTTAACAGCGCAAAATTAATGGGCTGCGTATGGTTCAGGAAGCTGAGAAAACAGAGCCGCAAATATACGGAAACCTTAATGACGAAACACGCATCAAAAGAGAAAAAGAAACGATAAAAACGTTACAATGAGAGAACAAGAAATTGGCAATATAACAAATGAGCCTACTTTTCTAAAAAAAAATAGGCATGCTAATACTTATTTTGAAGTAGGCCCTACTAAAAGAGGTACATACGTGTAAAAATAAAAGGTTTATGTTAACTAATAATGTCTCACCCACTCCTCGGTCAAAAGGTCAGTGTAATTTCTGAAGCATTTACAAACAAACATCAAAACTAATCGCTGTGGTTGTGTTCAAATTATACCTGCATGGTGTTGCGTCCGTTTTACACGTAGATTCTCTATTTTATTTCTTGTGTCTAGCTTTGAATGTGAATCAAAAGTGTATTAGATGCGGTCAGTGCAGTCATGGACTCACTTTGGGGACACGGGTTCGACTCTTAGCGGCTCCCTTTTATTTTAAGGGTGTTGGCTTGATGCGAGTTTGATCTAGCCTTGTGAGTACAGCTGAAAGTACGCCCAAATGTGAAGAGGTAGGGGTACCGGCCGAGAACCCCGCGGTTAAAACCTAAGCATTGTCTTTGTGCTGGCCACACCCTTATTCTATTATGGCGGCCGCGTGGTAGACGATGATCATCCGAGCAATGATTACCGTTATTGGATGAATAATATGAAATACGTTTGGTTTATCATTCCGCAGGGCGTAAATTTAATCTGAATTTTGTTTAGTTACTCTCTTGAAAATCAGCCTTAAAACACGTTAACATCATCAAGAGTAAAACGAAGTTGTATGGGTGGCTGGAAAAACGTCGCATGATACATAAAAAAAAAANCACGTTAACATCATCAAGAGTAAAACGAAGTTGTATGGGTGGCTGGAAAAACGTCGCATGATACATAAAAAAAAAAATAAAACTGGGTTTTAGTGGAAAAACGTTGTGTGTAACAGTAAAACGCTGGATTAAACTTGTTCTTATTTAGTTCTCAAACGAACCCCTAGATAGCATAAAGATAGTTAAAAGGGCACGACTTACTTGTTACGTTAGTAGAGTGGAGTGTAACATGAGAGTTTTGACAGCCGATGAGAGTGAGGGGAGGTGGGTATGGAGCAACGCTGGAATACAAGGGTGGGGTAAGCGGAATATCCCTGAGAAAACCCATCGACCANGAGAGTGAGGGGAGGTGGGTATGGAGCAACGCTGGAATACAAGGGTGGGGTAAGCGGAATATCCCTGAGAAAACCCATCGACCAGCGGCATAGCCCGGCACGATTCCTACGTGCGAAAATCTGGAAGTGATCCCGCCGGGGATCGAGCGCGGTTCGCCTTGGTAGGAGCTTAGCGCTCTAGCCGTTGCGCCACCGCGGTCCCTTGCGTTAGTGGGAAACGTTGAATGTTGTAAGTCGAACGTTGGTTACACTGCAGAGGAGGTTATTCCTTGTTTCCTTAGCTTGAGCGTTGTTTGTGTTTAGCCTCGCTGTTAGTTAATCCCATACGAAAGGCAAATGTTTCTAAAAGGGCTTGTATTGCAACCTCTAGTTACACATCAGGTTAAAAGTTAAGTGCCAGATGGATTATGACCAATAATTATTGCTAACTAGAACTGTTATCAATGAGTTAAACTATCTACCACTTCAAGTGGTATAAAAGCATTTAAACGTTTAGATAAGCTTAAAAAAAGCGTGCAAAACATCAGCTGGGAGTTTATTTTAAATATATTGAGTGTTATGTTTAGTGCATTCGCGGTTTCTTCGGATGGTTTGAAACGAACCTTTGAAAAATCACTCTAGGTGTAACATGTCAACCTGTGTTTTCAATAACTTGTAGGCTATACCACAAATAAATAATATTGTGATTAACTTTAAAGTATTGAATTCTTGAATAAATTACATTTTAACGTCATATCTTATGTAACATGTAATATTTATGTCATATTAAATACGAATTAAACACAGCGAGATCACCGATCTGTTGGCAATGGTTAGTAAGTTGGGTCATACCCCTACCACGCTCATTGTCAAATTTCGTTACACTGTGCGCGCGCAACTTCCGTTGCACACTAAACTCGTACCCTCAACGCGCCAAACGAAGTACGAGCATAACTTCCAAAAAAGGAACACATCTGAACTGTCCGCACGCAATCGATGCAACAGTTAAGGAGAAAATCAGAGATCACATCAAATATTTTCCAACTGAAACACGTCATTACTGTAGGAGTGCTTCGTATAAACTTTGCTTTGTCCCTGATTTGAGTGTTGCCAAAATGTATCAATTATTTACAGAAAAGTGACCGGACATTTCGGTGGATTCAATCTTTNCCCTGATTTGAGTGTTGCCAAAATGTATCAATTATTTACAGAAAAGTGACCGGACATTTCGGTGGATTCAATCTTTTTTAAGAAAATTTTCAAGAGAGAATTCAATAATATACTTGGCACACCGCGATCACACTTGTGAGCATTGTGATACATATTACGCTCATATGATATTAGGTCATCATGAAGAAGAGTGAAACNCCGCGATCACACTTGTGAGCATTGTGATACATATTACGCTCATATGATATTAGGTCATCATGAAGAAGAGTGAAACCAGGCAGAAGAAAGACGACCAAGCTTACAAAACGCTGATTCCAAACACACCAGATTCATTATGTTATGTGTTGACTTGCAGCATGAACTTATGCCTCTGTTAANCAAAACGCTGATTCCAAACACACCAGATTCATTATGTTATGTGTTGACTTGCAGCATGAACTTATGCCTCTGTTAACACCTTCTTATGTGTATTACCAACGCCATAATTTCATTTATAATACATATAGCTATTGACAATGTAAACGAGAAAAATGCTGGCATGTTCATAAGGCATGGAAA
The DNA here is from genome assembly GCA_002778355.1 of Clitarchus hookeri. NCBI lineage: Eukaryota > Metazoa > Arthropoda > Insecta > Phasmatodea > Phasmatidae > Clitarchus > Clitarchus hookeri. Next base: position 50,043 of record NQII01007442.1, read on the forward strand.
TGTCGTCAAGCGCGGGTTCAGAAAATGTGTTCATGACTTTGTTACCGCAAAGTCAGTGCCATTACTCTATGGCAAAAAAAAAATGGGCAACTGTTTGTGTTGTCAGATCACTGTACTGATCTAAACAATAATTGGAATATTGTAAAGCTCTACCGATACCTAATTACTTCAGGTTACTTTACTGAAGAACAGCAGACATTTTAAATCACAGGCCAGAGTTTTTTGGAGTGTGATCGGTATTTTGCCGTTGTAGAAAGTGCTAAAAATGCCAAACCACTGGTGTCTTCTGACAGTAAGAATGTCATTACTAACGCCAAGCTGAACAGGCTTGTCAAAATGGTTTAAATAAACCAGTCTGACTTCAAAGATTTTCAAGTTCTCCCGTAAAATAAGAAGATAAGTATCTCTGTATGATGATACTGTCGCACTTCATGAAAGGGAGTCACACAACGTTATTAGGTCTTGGGTCTCAGATTATGTTTTTCCTGCCACCCAGACTTAGATTGATTCAATGATCGACTACGCTTGTATTCAGAACCTCTGCATATTTCTATGGAAAATAATAAATATTTAACGGACATGGTGCTATGCCTAACGACACCAGAACGTCGGCCATTTTATGAAAATGTTCAGAATGAAAAAAAAATNTAACGGACATGGTGCTATGCCTAACGACACCAGAACGTCGGCCATTTTATGAAAATGTTCAGAATGAAAAAAAAATTATTTCAATCCATCTTATTGTTTTTTTTTTTCAGTTTAACTACATTTCATAAAAAATTAAAGAAGTTTAGATTAGTTTCAAGCTCATATTCTTTGTTATTTTTAAGTTCATATTCAGAAATTTTTTTTAACAATATCTTCAAAAAATTTGACGTGAAAAGATTGAACGTACCCCTATTCCTGTGGGAAAATGTAAAGCTGCGGTGGAAAACTTTTCTATGCTACTCTTTCATACCGCTGAGGGCGGACTTTTTTTTTGTGCCTTTCCNTGACGTGAAAAGATTGAACGTACCCCTATTCCTGTGGGAAAATGTAAAGCTGCGGTGGAAAACTTTTCTATGCTACTATTTCATACCGCTGAGGGCGGACTTTTTTTTTTTGTGCTTTTCCAATGAAACCGTTCTCCTATAAAGTTGGCGTTCCCTTACATACAACGCTTTGCCAGCCAGCCCAGCCATTCANTAACGGACATGGTGCTATGCCTAACGACACCAGAACGTCGGCCATTTTATGAAAATGTTCAGAATGAAAAAAAAAATTATTTCAATCCATCTTATTGTTTTTTTTTTTCAGTTTAACTACATTTCATAAAAAATTAAAGAAGTTTAGATTAATTTCAAGCTCATATTCTTTGTTATTTTTAAGTTCATATTCAGAAATTTTTTTAAACAATATCTTCAAAAAATCTGACGTGAAAAGATTGAACGTACCCCTATTCCTGTGGGAAAATGTAAAGCTGCGGTGGAAAACTTTTCTATGCTACTCTTTCATACCGCTCAGGTCGGACTTTTTTTTTGTGCCTTTCCAATGAAACCGTTCTCCTATAAAGTTGGCGTTCCCTTACATACAACGCTTTGCCAGCCAGCCCAGCCATTCAATTAGCAGGGTGAAAGAACTACGGAGGCCTTTGAAAGTGATTNAATTAGCAGGGTGAAAGAACTACGGAGGCCTTTGAAAGTGATTAGTTAACCGTCAACGAGCACAGCAGTGATTTACAGCAGTGAAAATTTACTCGCCGGAGATTCACTTAATCTGCCACCGACCGGCATATATGAATGCAGTACGTACAATGGGAACCGGTTATTTGAAGTATTTAGTAATTGAAAATCAGTAGAATTCACTTAAAGCAGTACAATTAAGTTACTGTGTTAATCACTGGAATTTGAATGGTTTTTTAGTGAAATAGTTTTCGTTAACTACATACTAGGTACAATTTCACTGATTTTTAAGTATTTCGCTTGTTTCAGCATGGATAGGTAAATACTGGGTCTCTGTTCTCATACACCCCTTTTGTTTTTTGAAACCCCAGAAAAAACCATTTTGGCCATGCAGCTGGCCTATTTATTAGACTGGACGTTATTATTAGACTGGACGTTATTATTAGACTGGACGTTATTATTAGACTGGACGTTATTATTAGACTGGACGTTACGGTATACAGAAACGATATTTGATACTAACATAAAATTGAGACCAATGCATCTCTCCGAATGATTCCTTCCTGCCTGCAAGTTTCACTAAAATGAGCGATGCTAATTTTTAAAATTTCTTAAGTTGAGAAAAAAAATTAATTCACATAGCCAGAAAATACTTTAAGTATAGTTTATATATATGTATGTTATGCACTTACTATTAGGTTTTGAGCTTAACACCTCGTCCAGATACCTTTAGTCGAAGGAAAATTATGGAAATATTTGACTAACATTTGATGTCTGTATCTACATAAAGGCATTCAGATTCGTTAAAATTTGCAATTACAATTTAAAGGAATTGTACAATAATCCGAATGTAAACAAATTAGTATTTCTCATTAATAAATAGGGCTTTGAAAACCGTGATAAATAAACTAACCCAAACTGGTAAAAGATAAATAAAACTAGATAATTTATATTTATAGGGAGTGAGTTGGTCATTGTTTTCTCTGCATCTCGCTATAATTAGGCTGTTACACCATGTGGTTATTCCTTTTAAGTATATGAAAAATAAATTAATATAATTAGTATACAGCAGAGAATAAATACGAAAATGTAATAAATCATAAAATCATGGGAAAACCGCGTGTTGTGCAGTCGTTTGAGATCGAAACCCAAAAACTCCCAAATTCGAATCACATTCCCTACCGCTTAACCAAAACAAACCAGGCTGTTTTCACTGGCGTTTTCCCTTTCTTTGCAAAAGGTGGGGCGTAAGACTTAAACCTTTACGTTACAACCCGTATTTAAGTAATTGAAATTTTGTCTTGGCTTTCGCACGCTTGTCCACGGAGATGGCGAACACAGGGTCTTCCAAGTTTACAATGGATGACAAACTACTCGAATACCAAATCGACTGCTCGCCTCCCACCAAGGGGAACCGGGTTCGCTTCCCGGTGGGGTTGCCCCCGGATTTTTCACATGTGGGAGTCGTGCCGGACGATGCCGCTGGTTGGCGGGTTTTCTCGGGGATCTCCCGTTTCCCCTGTAACTGTACTTTTTTTTNCGTCTTTGTCACTGTAACAGGTGGTGTGGACCATGCTGAGGAGAACAATCTCACCCCTGCGGATGCGTGAAGAGGAAAATGTTCTTGACGTGCGGAGCAGGCGGGGGACAGCTTGTCGACTACCGCTAGGATCGCGAGGTGTAACGCCGCGCATGCGAGTGTCGTCGGGGCGGAACTAGACGACACGGGCGGGCGTAGGACGCGACCACGGTGGCATGACGACAGTTAACTCTCGCCCGTCCCCGGGCGGAGATGCCGCTAGAGGGAGGCTGCTTCCTGGACCCCGCTCCTCCGCAGCTGCTGTCTCCTGGATCAGCTCCCGTGTCCCCCCGACACACTTTCCCCCGGCTCTCCCCGCCACATATGGGTTGGAAGGACGAACGCCCGGCCGCGCGATAGCCGTCTGATTTTTTTTTTGCTATCGCCGAGCAGCCTTTGGCATCTGGTGGGCAACGCCCTCGCACTTTCAAAGTGCACTACATGACTGATAGGACGTGCAAATTTCACGGTATTATTTGGCAGCGTACTTAATTTAAAATGCTTGTACTGTCTGTCCACGGTTAATTAATTGATCACTTTTCAAAGCCCTGTTTAGGAACTACTTTCCATCTTATTTCTGTATCCTTCCGCTATATGAAATTTTTTTACATTACCATGGACCATCTCACTTCATTTACGCGTAATCCAAGTGGCTGTAAAAAAAATAGGACAGTAAATGTGTTAATAATAATGTGCACATTCGTTTTCTAATGTGTATAAAACAAGAAACCTTACTCCGCTTTAGTAGTCATACCTTTACATATTACACTCTCAGTACATTACTAGCACTTAGAACTTCTGGTATTAATTATTTGCTTTCTTAACTGGGAGCCTGCGCGACAGAGTGTACTGTAATCCTATGGACAGTGATTTTCTTTCAAGGGTTGATTTCAAAAGTGCTCACTTTACCGTGATCAACCTCTTTACGTTTGTGTTCTTTCTGTCATTGAACGGTTGACATTAACTCCCGCCCCATTCATTCCGCATCTGCTTCATTTTCACCGCATTTCACCCTCACCAGCTCTCAAGATTTCGATGCCAAGCGCCGACCATAACTCATTAGTCACTGGACCACATTTAAATTGTCACTCCCGGTATCCAATGTAAAATTATTTAAGTACAATCAATTGGTCACAAAAATACATATTATCAACGAAAAATAAAAATTATGGTTTGAAGAGTAACTGAACCCGCGCCCTGAGTGCCTGGAAGTTTCTTCTTCAGAGAACCTGATGTCCTACCAACTGCTCTATCTAAATATGTGTATCAGTGAGTCATATTGTGGTTATAACAGAAATTTTCAGTTATCTTTCGTTATGTGGAAATACTTTATGCTCTATAAATGTATGCATAATTAACAGACGTAAATTGATTTGCAAGGCTTGTGAGCTGGTCTAAGTTACATTTATTTCCCAAACAATGCTTTACAATTTAAATTAAGTGGTTTCATTTTACGAGGTTTCCACTACTCATTACTATCCGCAATTTTATAACGTTAAGGGCCGGTTTTACCACTTCCTGTTAATCTCCCGGTCAAAAATTAGCGGCTGGGTAGCACTGAATATCGTTTTACTACTTCAAGTCAACGTGCAACAGCGACTTTAACTCCCAGTTGCTGGTTACCGAGAATGAACCAGTGGCTAGCTGTTCCAACCGGAGGTTGAGGAGAAAAAAAATGGCGCCATATTTGGAATGCACGGCGGAAAAACGACGATTACGAGTATTTACGTAATAATAAGTACAGTTGGTTGATATAAAATACTTTCAGTCATGCAATTATTTATTAGTGTGTTCATATTGACGCATGATGCATGACACGTCTACAGAAAGAACAGAGCGACGACTTCACAATCTGCCAGAACGTGCGTCAAACACTCATACTGACGTTACCCGATAGTGCCTTCCAATAACGCATGGGCTAGGTGACGGAGGGAGACGCTCGTCAGTGCGTGAGGCTTGCTTCACCTGATCAACGCACGCCGAAGTTTGACGTAAGTCGGGTCGCCAGTGACGTGGGGAATTCCTCGAGGGGACAGAGATATACTACCGCAGGGAAGTGGAGAAGCGTCAGTCAAACCGGGTGGCTCGGAGGATGCGGAGGTCGTGCCAGACCTCACGGGACAGGCGCCGAAGTAAGTCAAGTCAATCGAGAGTCAGTGTAGTCAGCGGACTCGTGAGACGCGGAGGTCGTGCCAGACCTCGCGGGAAGGACGCTGTATTGAATCCAGAGGACTCGAGGGACGACTTCGCGAGACGAGAAGTCGAGAAGAACCAGCACACCACAGCAGCGCAGCTAAGTAACCGCGCCTCCAAATCCGACCACTTTTCCCAAACGTTTAGGAACTAAAACTCCGACCTGTAGGCCTCCTACGGGTAAGGGAAAGGGGAAGGGAGCGGAACCCAGGAGTACAGTGTACTATTCCTATATATGAGTGACGTAACGATGAAATAAATAACTGTTTAGCTAACCAAATCCAAAAACAAAGTGTTTTTTGCCGCCTCATTTCACCCTTGAGTATGTGTCAGTTCACTACGCAATAAGGTTGACCCAGCGATCTAGCGCTCCATCACCCTGTAGAACACCTACAGAGTGGAGAGCAGACTGGGATACGTCAATATTATAAATACTAACATCGAATAACATTTTAACGTATCTTTGGAAAATGACATTTCCATTTCGATAATCAGTAATCGTTTTGGACGTTACTGTGCTGCTATCTTGCAGGCAACCGTGAAAGACAGAACATGTAACGCGGTAGCTGCAAAATGAATCATAAGTGCTAATTTTTGAATAAGAAAATGTTGTTTAGACTTTGGGAGTAACACATACGAGACAAAATATAATTTTTGTTACACAAAAATTAACTTTTCACTTTTGCTTTCCGATATAGGAAGCTTAAAATATACTAACCACACAAATTCGGTTATATTAAATAAATATTTGCTACTAATAAATCCTTAGCTACAAAATTATATGATTGCCATATATAAAATATAAAAAAAAAACCAATTAAAATTTGTAAAATGTTGTTTTTCAGACAGTGCAATTTTGGAAAGTCACTAGATTTTAGTAGCTTTTGTTACCAACATATACAAAGTCAGACACAAACTTTCTGATTACAAACAGGAGGCTACACAGTGGTGATAAAACACTAGCTTCTATTTAGCCAAAGTCAAGTCCAACTCCCAGATTGGCTCAGAGAGTGCTCTCTCGTGCTCTTTGTCTTGCGACCACGTAATTATGACGTCAGAGAGAACGCTCTCTGGTCAACCCAATTCGTCGAAGAGAACGCGAAAGAGCAAGAGTACACAGAGAGCACGAATTTTTATACTCGCTAGTGCTCTCTCGCACTCTCTAAACACGCGCCATGTTTGTTTACAATATTTCTGTATTTTAATAAGGTTTATAGCAAACTTGTCTTGATTGGACATTTCTTTAATGTCGCAGGAACATAAAACATTTTGTTCTTACTGTTATGTTTAGCGCAATACAACTTTAAGTTGCGACAACATTACTTAGAGGCTTTATGCATTATATTAGCATAATAGTAATATAAACCTTTGTAAATGGTTAACATTATTAACTTTGTTAGAAAATTCTTAATTTTACAACATGCACGTTTAATTAAATGCCGCAATAGTGATTTCTTGTTGCAGAAACATTAGAGTTTTTTCTGTGTGTTATCCATATGCCAGAAATAACTTTGAGGTTCACGAATAAAAACCGTTTAAACCATATGTTGTGAAAACAGACAGAAAAAATTTAAATTATTCTGTTAGATAATGATTTATTTGCGGTATCACGTATTAACGCAATATGGAACATAAAACCACATTTTGCGGTCAGGCTAAAACGTATTAATTCAAATAACAACTTGCTCGGTTTTGTCTGTTTTTTTCTGGCCATTTTTAATCGGTTGAAAATCTCTACCAGCTTTACTAACACAAGAAATTAAATGTCACCTCTGTAAATTCATTAGCCTGAATGCTTTTCGCTTAGCAGTAAAGTTTGTTATGAAGCTGCAGTCACAATTTCCCGTCACAACATATCTATAAGGGACGAGCAACAACTACCAAGTTTCACGCAGAAGAAGCAAGTTTTACCATGTCATTTTTCTTGCGTCACAAACATTTATGTTAGCTTTGATTTAAAAAAACTATCGACGAATTCTTTATGAAGATATAGCTGATCACGAAAACAGACCCACGTTTTACGAGTTTATGATTCGCATTTGACTAGTTAGTCATTTGTGATAAAACTGTCAAAAACTGAATGCAATAGAAAAAACATTTTGTCATGTATCTTTCTTTAAGACTGACACACGCTGGTGGAGAAATAGTAATTACCAATTAAATTCACAAATATAAGCATGATCGTTTTAAAGATTTGCGTTTTTAATCATTTATATCTTTGTATTAAATTAAATTTAGTATCCCGAAATCAATGCCTCATTACGTCTCGGCTAATTGCTGCTAAATTTGTCTGTGATATAAAATAATTAGTTATTTTAACTCTTAAAGGTGGAAAGGTTTAAGCAGGTCTTAACGAGGTCTTGAGTGCCGATGAGGTTGAAACAAGGTGGAAATGAAGCAACGCTGGAATGCAAGGGCGACGGAAACGGGAGATCCCCGAGAAAACCCGCCGATTAGCGGCATCGTTCGACACGACACCCACGTGTGAAAATCCGAAAGCGACGCCGCTGGGAATCAAACCAGGCTCGCCTCGGCGGGAGGCGAGCACTCTAGCACAAGGCCCATTTAACTGTTAAGAAAACACTTAGCCACACTCACGTACTCTATATTAGTACATTGGCCATGGCTGTTTTATTTTGTACGTACACGTCATGATTTTTAATTCGGTGATTGATTTTTCCGTCGTGAACGCACACTTGTAAACAAATACTTCATGTTTTTTTTTTCGCAATAAACAATTACCTCATTCTTTCTGTCTGTCTCTCTTGCAGGTGTGTTGGATAAGTGTTGTACTGCTCCAGGTAAATGTGGGTTTTCCTACCACAGGGCACGTGCTTAGTATTTCCGCTGACCTTCATCGGCGGCCTTGCCTGAAGCGACTTTACTTTTCCCCTCACTGACGCTATCAAGTACCATCTGCTGTCAGGTACGCCAAATGGCAGCGACAGGGTTACTTGATCAGACCTCTGAAACTCATAGCCCGACGTCCAGGAAATACCTTCTACAGGTCACATTGGACAGCAGACTTACCGTAATGTCTATTGTCTATGCACCTATGCTATTTAGCATTTCAGTGTAATGTATTATTGTAGGGAAGTTTAATATGAAGGAAAACAAAGCGGTGTTTTACCGGTGTGGGAATGGGAAGTCACAAAGTATAATGGACATCCGGTACAGTCAGCTGGGTTTGAAACCACGACAATCTTAAAAACAGGCTTTTTTTTTAAACTTTGTTTAGTAAGTGCATTTAGGAAGCCAACATTATTGTGTANACGACAATCTTAAAAACAGGCTTTTTTTTTAAACTTTGTTTAGTAAGTGCATTTAGGAAGCCAACATTATTGTGTAAATTGTTAGTTTTACACTTTTTTTTTGTTGTGATGTGAAATAATAGCGTGAAAAGAGTATGATAGAGGAGGAAAATGATATTTCAAAAAACCAACTGAACAATTACTAGGATTTTTTAATTTGTATTTTTTTTCGTACAAATCTGAAAATTGAACGAAACTGATACGTTCAACTACAGATCAAAATAAGTGTCATGTTACACATATGCCACAAAGCTTTTTTTGGCCGCCGGGATGGGGGGCGGTGTTTTACCTGTATTTCAATTTTAAATGTTGAGATAAAGTTTGAAGTCGAAATAGCAAGAACTTAAACCCTTTCCCCAGGTGACCAAAGTATCGAATTTCAGAGGATGTGTATCATGCCATTCCTGCGACGTTAGAAAACACCTCAGCCAAAACCCAACCTTCGATTGAAATAATTTTTTGAAATTCTTCCAAACCACGACTGTAATTTCAAATGCTCATATTTTCTATATAAAAAAAAGTTATTTTTAAAATAATTTGTTAATTTTAACAAGTTGTCGTCGATATAATTTCACGAAACAATAACATGTCTTCCAAAACTAAATAAAAAAAATAATAATCTTTAACAGTTTTAGGCGAAGGAACTTGCGAGAGTAGGCTCGGCAACCTTTAAGTTTCCTTAGTCGTAACAGGAAACCTAATATTAGAGCAGTAAAACTCGTACATCGCTAACTTGAGCCGTACGTGCCAGGGAGTTTGCCTGGCTTGCGAACAACATGGCGGACCATTATCCGCCAATCAGCGCGTGAAAACGAACTTCACAGACAGCGTCACTGTAATGAGAGAGTGNAACATGGCGGACCATTATCCGCCAATCAGCGCGTGAAAACGAACTTCACAGACAGCGTCACTGTAATGAGAGAGTGCGATAACCAGAAAGACTCTGGGACCGCTTCCAGAGCCTCGTGAGAGACAACGTATAGGCTGGTTCACGGTTACTTCACGATTTTCTGAAGCATCGCTAAAGTTCTACTTCCAAAATATTCCTCCGCCTCATTCAAACTAAGCTGAACAAAGTCTAGAAAATTACCCCCGAAGGGACAACGCACCAGATTCGTGCGCTCGATGTAATATTATTTTACATGATAACTATTTCTTCCTAGGCGCAACCAAACACACCTATTTTCTCCATGTTTTCATTCATATTAATTATAAATGAAAGTTTGTAATTTATAGATAAAAATAGAAGTAAAACTTTAGTCTGACTAAAAAATAAAGTACTTTTATGTGAACACGTGTATAAAATGCTTGTAATACGTGATATAGTTATGAAACAACCAAACACGCCACACGTGGGATGATTTTTAAAATGTTCGATTTAAAAAATTGTGAAGAAACCGCGAATAGGCTATAAAACACTTGAATCAAAGGGCCGCCCCACAGTTTGGCTCCCGCGTGCCTGCTTATCCCACGTCATCAAGGCGAAGGCACACATAAACTCGTTACGACAAAAAAAAAATATATCTTGAACCAGTTCGATAATTACTTCACGTTGCGCCCGAACGAACTTAAAATGGCTATTAGGGTCTATTAATATGAAAAAGTGGACCGGTTCTGTGGGAAAAGCACGCATGACTGGCTCACAGCTAGGCTGGCCCTGTAGGCTGCGTGCGAGAAGCAATGTGTAATTTTTCGAGTGTAAAGTTATACAAAATCAACAAATATAGCAACTGCTATGAATACACAAGCACGCCTAGTTAAGTGAGTGGGTTCGTTTCCTTGCCAAGTAGAGTGTATCTGAGTACTTCATTCGGAGTTTGCATTGCTCCGATGTATAGACTACTTGTTATCCATTCAAGGGCCCCACCTACCTGCTGCTTGAGCCACGTTGCAGTGTGTTTAAAATCCTGTTATTTTGTTACGAAACTATTAAACGTACGCCCAATTTTCTTATATACGAAAACAACACGCCCTTCATGCGATGCCTGTAGATTATTTTGAAGGCATTACGCCAGATGGAGAAACGGTTTCGTAGCACTCTCAACATATTAGGATCAGATATTAAAAGTACTATAGGGGCCTGCATTGAACTTTGCTACAGACTTTTAACCAATAAAATGAAAGGGTCACGGCTTAGAGTCCCACAGGTACACGCAGCATGACAAGATTACTGCACGCGAATTCAGAGCCCCGCGTGCATTAGCGGCGATGTGATACTCGTTGCGTATGGCAGTGTCGCCCTTATCACTCCTTCGCATTACCGTCTAAACAAAAAATTTTCCAGAGGCATTATCCCATTTCACAACTGTTGGGCGAAGTAGGACTTGCCTCAACATGATACTTATCAGTTATAGTCATGAAAGATCTACAGATACTTCGATAGCGTTTTAAACTTGAACTAAGCGCGATTGCTTGTGGAGTGGTGTGTCTGGTTATAACACGAGAGATCGTGGGTACGATCTCGACAGGCTGATACGGGGATGCATTTTACTCATACATTGAAGATTTACAAGTCTGATTTTCGTTATGTGCACATGCCCTAAATAATGGTTCATGAATTGCCATAAAAACTGCCAAAGTTTTATGATCTACTTTTGACGTGTCATTTGTTTACGCTTGATTTTACAAAAAAAAAATTACAATATTCTGCGTAACTCGATAAAATTATAGTCAGAAGAAATGCACTAGCAACTTAGAACTTTTCTTTATGTAAACGCTGTTATAACCTAAATTAAAGTCCGGCGATTTTTGTCAGTTCTAACTAATAATCAGCCGTGATGTATTGTCACGTTATAACGTTTTTTACTAGCAGCTGGTATACACAATATGTTAAATATTACCTTCTACTATTGAGGTCAGGAAAACGCCGGTGAAATTATTTGATATAATTTTTGTAATGTATTTTATTCATGAAATAAACTATTGCAACAATATATGCTACGTAAAAAAGTTACAAATATGGTTGACCACGAGAAAACCCACACCTTCGCCTCTTGGACGAAAGGGTTAATTTAATATCTCGATAATCGCAGACAAAAACAACGCCAACAACCCAAATGCTGGCAATTTACATTTCATCAAACTCCAAAAGTGTAATTACCCTGTTCTGTTCACTTGGAGAACCACAAGTAAACCAGATTAAGTTGCAAATTGTAACGCGAGATTTTAAGTTGAGCATAAATATAGTTATTTAACTGGCCAAGGAAAATATGTTAACATTATGGAAAGAAAGGAACAGTTTTGTTTCTAGACAATATGTTTTATATCTCATAGATTTCCAATTGTTTAGAGATTTCATACTTTCCTAATTATGCAATTTATATAACATACAAAACCTTAATAGAATTATTTATTAATACGGCAAAACCCAACTCTACAGTGAACCTTAAAAATTATCTTTGCTCCAACTGAGCTTACAAATTCTACAAAAATTGTAAAACAGTAAAATGTATTTCATCTGGACGCACTTAAAGTTTCGCTCCAACCGAGAGCGTATTGTAAAGATCCATAGCTGTTTCGCTCCACAATGAACACAAATATTATCTTTTTGAAGTTATAACACTTTCGGTCATTTTTACGGTACCGGCAAAATATGAAACCAGCAAAGCGATATTTAAACTTTGTTTGCACTGAGGTAAAGCATTTACGCTATATATTTCCATGTTTTACGATCTGAGGGGCTTGTACTAGCTTTCGTGTCCAGACTTTGCCACTGATGGTAGCTGGTTCACACTGATTTTGGCCGCTGTCAGGGTTTATAAACCATAATTATTCCCCCACCCCCCTTTTCCACACACGTGGAACATTCTCCCAAGGGGTTTAGATTTCNCCCCACCCCCCTTTTCCACACACGTGGAACATTCTCCCAAGGGGTTTAGATTTCTCCAGAAATAATATTTAATTACAAGGACATTAACGGCATTAGATATGTTCAATTTGTTCTTCGGACACGTCGTCTTTGGAATCTTCTTGGTCAGACACAGGTACCAATGGGGGCGAAGTTACGTCACTACGCAAGTGGCGCCAGGCGTTTTCGGAGCTGGAAACAGTCCTCAATATCTGAGCGCGAAGGTGCGGACATGCCGCTGTCGTTCGTTTCGGGACGGTCCCCCATTTGACCTCATTGTCAATGTCCGAGGGACAAACAGCTACGCCGTACGATTCACGTTTTCGCACCGGCCAGCCACAGCTCAGCAGAACAGTTAGCCCAGTCATATTAGGTAAAAAAGGGGTCAACCTCGGAATGAAAGATAATAAGTTGTAAATTGGTATAAGCCTTTGTTTTGTCGTTCTTAATGTTGTCTCAAAAGTNAGTGTATCTGAGTACTTCATTCGGAGTTTGCATTGCTCCGATGTATAGACTACTTGTTATCCATTCAAGGGCCCCGCCTACCTGCTGCTTGAGCCACGTTGCAGTGTGTTTAAAATCCTATTATTTTGTTACGAAACTATTAAACGTACGCCCAATTTTCTTATATACGAAAACAACACGCCCTTCATGCGATACCTGTAGATTATTTTGAAGGCATTACGCCAGATGGAAAAACAGTTTCGGAGCACTTTCAACGTATTAGGATCAGATATTAAAAGCACTACAGGGGCCTGCATTGAACTTTGCTACAGACTTTTAATCAATAAAATGAAAGGGTCACAGCTTAGAGTCCCAAAGGTACACGCAGCATGACAAGATTACTCCACGCGAATTCAGAGCCCTGCGTGCGTAGCGGCGATGTGACACTCGTTGCGTATGGCAGTGTCGCCCTTATCACTCCTTCGCTTCTAGGCCTCAAACGCCTAAACGGCTCCAGGTAGGCAGCCCTTCAAAGCGGAGTCGACAACATGGAATGGGTGGAAATGACACTGATTGGAGTCCGATTCCACACCCGAGGGGACTAACTTATAAATGCAAATGTAAGTATAGTATACATTTATATGTTATTGGGATAAAAATCATGACACAGATATAGGAATTTTAGTACAATATAAAAAAAATACCTGGCATTAAGAAGTTAAGTGCAGAAGTAATATTTAAAACTGGTACCAACTTTAACAGCGCAAACCAAATGTAAATAATTAAAAACGAAAAAAACAAAAAAGTCTTTTGGAAAATTAAAATTTTTCTTAACCAGTTTCGATTTAAGAAATATAAAAGTCAGGATAAAGTTTTTCCGATTTTCAATTTTTCAACTACAAATCGCAATACCCGAGTAGTAGCAATTTGTTGTAAAGTGATTAGAAAATTTTGCACAGACCAAGTAGCAAACCATATAACTTAAGTGTTTAACTATGAATGTAACATTTGGATACAACAACAAAAACACTGAGACATTCAGAACGCTAAACGTGCACCAAGTTAAGATAAAGTACAGAAATATCGAATATTTGCACTGCAACGTAACTAGCGTTATTAATCACTGTAGACTTTGGAGGCAAATTGCATCTCGTTGGATTCGACTGCCTTGCATTTTCCTGATATATTTCCTCTATTCCATTTGCTATGGCTCTAAAACAAGCGATGAGGTGAAAAAAAGTGACATTCCTCCATCTATTTTAATCAGTATGTAAAAAATTGGAACAGGTTTCTGAAATTGACATCTCGAAAGAGCAGAGCTATTTGTAAACAAGTGTCTTACTGTTCTGATATGTAGATGAAAACATTAGCGTCTTAACAAAAATCTTTTCAGAGCAATTTTCCCATTTCACAATTTTTTGACGAAGTAGGACTTGCCTCAACATGATACTTATCAGTTATAGCCATGACAGATTTATAGGTACTTCGATAGCGATTTAAACTTGAACTAAGCGCGATTACTCGTGGAGTGGCATGTCTGATTATAACACGGGAGATAGCGAGTTCAATCTCGACAGGCTGATACGGGGATGCGTTTTACTCATACATTGAAGATTAACAAGTCTGATTTTCATTATCTGCACATGTCCTAAATAATGGTTCATGAATTGTCTGTTATAAGAACTGTCAAAGTTTTTGGATCTATTAATGACGCGTAATTGTTTACGCTGAATTTTACAAAAAAAAAGCACTGTTTTTAGAAAAAAAAAACAATTACAATATTCTGCGTAACTCGATTAAATTATAGTCGTATCAAACTCAGAAGAAATTCACTAGCAACTTAGAACACTTGTTTATGTAAACACTGTTATAACCTAAGTTAAAGTCCCGTGATTTTTGACAGTTCTAATTTATAAACAGCCGTGATTTATTGTCACGTTATAACGACTTTTGCTATCAGCTTGTATACACACTATATTACCTTGTACTATTGAGTCTAGATAAACGCCGGTAAAATTATTTGATATAATTTTTCTATTGTATTTTAGTTATGAAATAAACTATTGCAACAATATATGCAACGTAAACAAGTAACAAATATGGTTGACCACGAGAAAACCCACACCTTCGCCTCGTGGACCAGAGGGTTAATCAAATATCTCGATAATCGCAGACAAAAACAACGCCAACAACCCAAATGCCGGCAATTTACATTTAATCAAACTCCAAATGTGTAATTACCCTGTTCTATTCACTTTGAGAACTACAAGTAAACCAGATTAAGTGGCAAATTGTAACGCGAGATATTAAGTTGAGCATAAATATAATTATTTAACTGGCCAAGGAAAATATTTTAACATTATGAAAATAAATGAACAGTTTTTTCTAGACAATATGAAACCAGCAAATAGATATTTAAACCTTGTTTGCACTGAGGTGAAGGCTTTGTACTATATCTTTTCATATTTTACGACCTAAGGGGCTTGTACTAACTTTCATGACCAGACGTTGCCACTGACGGTAGCTGATTCACACTGATTTTGGCCCCTGTCAGGGTTTATAAACCATAATTACCCTCCCCCCTCCTTTTTTTTTCATATACGTGGAACATTCTCTCCAGGGGTTTAGATTTCTCTAGAAATAATCTTTAATTACGAGGACATTAACGACATTAGTTATGTTCTATTTGTTATTCGGACACGTCGTCTTCGGAATCTTGTTGGTCATACACAGGTACCAATGGGGGCGAAGTTACGTCACTACGCAAGTGGCGCCAGGCGTTTTCGGAGCTGGAAACAGTCTTCAATATCTGAGCGCGAAAGGTGCGGACATGCCGCCGTCGTTCGTTTCCGGTCGGTCCCCCATTTGACCTCAATGTCAATGTCCGAGGGACAAACAGCTACGCCGAACGATCCACTTTTTCGCACCGGCCAGCCACAGGACAGCAGAACAGCATGCAGTTTGAAGTCCAAGGCAGGGACCATCGTTTCGTAGACATTAAAAAAAAACGTAATTTTTGAGATACAGAAATCCGTCGGCGCCAAGATGAGACGGCCGGGTGGCTCAATACTAAAATTTGAAGATTTAACCATGAAGAACACTTTATCATTTAATGCTGGTTTTCTAATTTTCTTTAGAGAATAGCATCGGACAGGAGACCTCGCGTCAGAAATCGTCTCGAGGGCATAAAACACTCCGATGAAATAATGCCCGTCGGATAAAATTACTGGATATTCTTGTCTTCTCCTCTGTATTCATAATATTTGTTTCGTGTACTATCGCAACTCTCAGATAAAGCGCCAGGAACATTAAGACTAAAGTTCAGACGAATATTCACAAGAGTTCCCGACTCAATTACAGCAACGGCGTCCAGATGATATTGCGGAGTATTAAACCTGTCACCTGTCCAGGATAAAAATTGTCACAGCAGTGCGGTACCCCGAAATTTCTCAAGGGAGGACCCACACCGACTGAGAAGAAAGCAGGAAGTTTACATGGGCATTAGTGGTAATGACGCGTGTGTTAATTATGACAAATACCCAGGAGAAAACTTACTTCACAGCATAAAAAAGTGCATTTTTGTTGTACAGTTTTGAAAGGCGGTTCACGGTAAAGTGAGCAATTTTCAATTCAACCTATGGAAAATGTCACTGTCCCTACCTCCATATATCTTAATGTCTAGTATGTTCCCAGTAAAGTTAGTAACGACGTAAAGAAAGTAGTTCCACGTATCTACGTTGAATTGAAAGTGCTAGGTGGCTATTTGTGAATACTGAAATGGTTTCTTCTGCCGCTTTCATAATTGTATTGTATATAAGTTCAACAGTATGCAAATTTGTAAACATCTATTTTATAATAATTTCAGTTTCACTTACCCGATGCATGAATAAAGTGATCAGGCCCACGGCGATGTTAACTTTACATATGCGGGAAGAATACACAGCTTGCATTCAAGTAGGTCATAAGCAGATCTTTCAAAAGTGCTCAGTTTACCGTAAACAGCTGATATATACTTTTATCCTAATAGATGGCTTATTCATGATTATAATATTAATTTTTGACATCCTAGGAGGGGCAAAAATGAGGGGGGAGGGGCTGCTACGTCCCTGTGTTAGACGTAGAACGCCTCCTTTGCATATTCATGGAGTCGCATGTAATACATACCCCGCACTTCGCCCTTCTTTCAAGCCCATTGCTTATATAATCTATCCGCGGTGTCTTCACACTTTTTGACTGAAACCTTTGAAAAACCACCCCATATATTTTTTTTTTATTGTTTCCTAAATATGCCACTTATCACAAGTGTTTTACACTTGTTTTAACATTAAAGTATCTTGTTTTTGGTTAAATTGATCTGTGACTTATATTTTATAAATGAATTATACTATTTCATTTATAATAAATATAATGAAAACAGGGAGAAAATTGGTGTGTTGGTAATGCCTAGTAAGAAATAGTTCTTATGCAAAATATAATTGCATTGAGTGTGCACGAATGCGGTGCGTTGTCCCTTAGGTGTAACTTTCTAGACCACGTTAAGCTTTATTTGCACGAGGCGGAGGAATATCCTGGAAGTAGAACTTTTGCAAGGATTCAGAAAAATAAGAAGCAACCATGAATGGCCTATATCATCATGGACGGCCGGAAGTGGTGGCAGGGTGTAGAAAGAAGGCGCGTACTTGACGAGGGTTGGGGAGCCGCGGGTGACTGGAAGACAAGGGTGTTATGTCATCTCCGAGATGTTCCTGGCAACTCCTGCTAGATTGTTGTTGTAAAGGAATAATAACACGCTATTTGCTCATATACTTTTTTTTTACATAACAATGATACCGAAAACGAAATGATAGAAACAAATTGTGGAGTAATGCAATTTAAAATAAACAAGGCAATTTTGTTTTTCGATCGGAACATTATTGGCGGGAAAATAAATTTAGGACCTGTCAATATAAGTAACATGACATAAAATAAAAAAAAAGATATTAATTATCGAAGAAATTTAGTTAAATTCGTGCGCTTTCGGGGAGTGCCGAGGATGGTAGATTTGGACGGTGTTTGAAGGAGAATCGGGACTTTTTCGGAATTTTAGGTAGTATTGAAACAAAATTGCTGCTGTGGCGTTACATAAAGGTGAGAGTCAAGGTCACAGTCAAGATGGCTTCCGTGACCTCACACTGAATCCAGATAGCTGAGAGATCCTCTGACCCTCAACCCGCAGTCTTTCCCCTCGTATAGGCAGAACCACATAAGAGCGTTGGCCGGAGTGTAAATACGAGCAAGAAGGTTATTAGGAGCTGACGTTAAAAAGGAGCCATGGTCTGGAGCACATCAGTTCACGACAGTACGACGTAAAAGGTAATATTTTATCTATGTTTATTTCAAGGAGCAATGGAAGCTACAGACGGCTGCCTATCTTCTCCGTAGATGTGCAATTCCCCGAGCGAATAAACCCGACATTGCTACGCTCGGCGCCCTTCAACTGTTACCCGCGGCGGGGTCAGACCTGGGTCGTGATACATCGTCCATCATCCTGGAGACTTGACGAGGCCTGGCCCCGGGAGCCGGAAGTCAGCCTGATGGCTACCGTCTTTTGTTCCGCGTTCCGCTGCCACCAGCATTCAATCCCGTCTTCTAGGTTTTTTTTTTTTTATTTCTTGAAATCCGAAATATCAAAGGGATTTTATTCTTCAGCTTTTTGGCTACTCCTTAGCAAAACAGAAACGAAGTGCAGTTAATGCCAAGTTTCTTGAAAGTTAAACGAAAAGGGGAATAAGCATCTGTAAAACAAAGATATTGGAAAATAGTGACTCAAGTTGCCTGTTCGGTTCAGTACTTTGCAGATAAAAAAATTTTACGAAATGAAGATTGCTCACTAATTTAATAATTACTCCTGACACCAATTCATTTAGGATAAAGTGAATATTTTTCGAAATACAGTTTTTGATCTTAGAATTTTTCTCCAAGCAGAGGTGGTTCAAGTGTGATTATAAAATACCTGTTGAGGTTACAGAAATCGTACTTTGAATGTTTGCAATTATTTTTTCAGATTTTTCTTGTTGATTACCCGACAAAATTGGTTACTAAACCTAAACATCAGCTCACTGAAGATAGCAAATGCTACACAAATTGGACTACTTACGCTTATCTACTTTAGCAAACACAAAACTAGTTGGACAACTTACACTTATCAACATTACACAAGAGCAGGGAACAGTTGTTAGCATTATAGAGGCTAAAGTATGATAGTTTATCTGAACAGTGTGTTACAACAGAGATCTGACATCAGTAGTCTACAACCTGATTTTGACACACTATGGGAATTATAGGACATAGTTTCTGCAGTATCAAAAAGCCAATATAGTTTTGGGGTTGACTGATATGCTGCAATAATGCAAGAGAATACAAAAAGTATGACTACACAAATAAACTCGATTATAATTTCTAAATATGCACACTTAAAATTATGCTTTATTATTTTCCCCTCAAAGTTGTCTTTATTTGTTAAGTTTTAAGTATTATGACCTAGATTTAATAATATTTAGCAGTAACTATCAATGTAGGAAAAATAAAGTAAAGCTTATTAGCTTCATATTGAGCAATTATTTTTATCCATTGCGAGAAAATAATATGACACGCAACCTATAACATTAGGGCAGTACTTCAAAATAATATTTTCGCACAGTGCAGCTTAGACAATTAAAACAACCGGATTTTAGGTAAAAAATTTTTTTTTAAAGTTGTAAATTTGTGTACTTCTAAGCATATTTAGTTTTCGATAGTGGCTGTAATAAACCAAATTTNTTTTTTTTTAAAGTTGTAAATTTGTGTACTTCTAAGCATATTTAGTTTTCGATAGTGGCTGTAATAAACCAAATTTGGTTATAATATTTGTTTAGAATTGTGAGTTAATAACATGTAAGACGTGATGGTCTGCAGGAATCTTATTGAATAGGAGGTGAAAGCGACAGCAATTCACTCAACGCTCAATAGAAAATAAAGCACGAGTATTATACACCTAGAAAAATACCCGAAATGGTTAGAATTCGAACATGTTTCCTGTGGCTTACCAATCGGGTGTTTCGACAGCACCCGGATGAAAATCATATAATACTTGAAAATTTTCTTTATGCTTCATTAATTTCATTAAATTTAGAGTTTCTTCTTTGCGATACTTACATTGCTTTTCTACGACGACCAATTCAAGTGATAGAAAAAAATCAATATTAGTCCAAACATGCTATTTTAATATTGCACAGTGATCGTGCTTGAAAATACAATATGATTGATAATGGTTTTTTTTAGCAGCCGTTTATATTTTTCTTTGATGCATGTTTATGGAGCAGATCAACGTTTCAGAAGTTTGAAACCTATGGTGACATTCATATCTAAGGTCTTAGAGTGACATTATGTCTGTAGTAAATTTCCTTTTTATCCTTTATTATTTGGTACAGACATTTTGTTGCTGCCTACCAAAAAGGAAACTAATAAAGATATACAGAATTGTTAATAATTTACATGAATGACATATTTTGAGATTTTTAAGAGTGTTTTCTTTAAAGTGACATGTGATTATAGCGGTGAAAAATAACATATAAGTGATTATTTTAAATAACCTAGTTGTGTATTTACAACAAAAGTAATACAAAGCGATATAATAATAAGACGTCCTGTGCATATCAATAATATATATGGCTTCCAAGGGGAATGTCCTAACTTTATAAACAATTTCTTTGAATGCATAGCGGCAATCTATAAGTATAGTCTATTCGTGGTTTTTTCACACTTCTTGAATCTAACTTTTGAAAAATCATCCCATCTATGACGTGTTTGGTGGTTTCCTAGCTACGTCATGTATTACAAAATTTTATACTCGTGTTAACACAACCGTACCTTATTTTAAGATAAATTTAACTTTTACTTGTATTTAATATATAAATTATAATATTTCATTTATAATTAATGCGAATGGAAATGGTGTGTTGGTAATTCTTAGTAAGAAATAGTTCGTATGCGAAATATTATTACACTCAATGCGCACGAATGCGGTGCGTTGTCCGTCCGCCGCAATTTATTAGACTCGGTTTAGCTTCGTTTGCACGAGGCGGAGTAATATCCTGGTAGTAGAACTTTAGCAGAGCTTCAGAAAAGTGCGAAGTAACCGTGAATGGACGATAGCTGAAATCCAAAAATTGCCTTAAATATTTGTATACCAAAGAAAGCACCTTTGCATTTAAATGAAATGTTATTGGTGTAATAGGTGAGATAGAAGAAACTATAAAAATTAGATTTAAAGACAATATTCCATCAATTTGCGACACCGAAGAAAAGAGATTGCCACATGGGCGTAACGCATTAGCGATCACCGCCCATGCTTCTTGTCCTTTGGGGTACTGTGGCAAAATACAAAATAGGTTCGTTTAAGCAGATGGCTACTGCTAGATAATTATTGTTTGCTAATAAAAGACAGTGCGATGTAGTATCAAAAAATACTGTAAAAGATAATACAAAACAGCTACATACCTGTAGCATTAAAGTGCGTGAGGCAAGCTACAGTGGCGATTCTAGTGGTGCGATGATGACGATGCAGCATATTTGGTATGTAATTCAGTAAGGCCAACATTAAAAAAAACAACTATTTTATTTAAATTCGCATAAAGCAGATATCACGCCACGCCACATGAGGACAGCACGTTGATTTGTCTCGCCAAAGAAGCTAAACTGTCATGTATTGTCGACTGATGTATGCATGTGGTATAACTTTTAACGTTAGACCACGATAATAACACCCAGGCCTGTCCAGAATGGCGGACGGGCGAGTGCGTTTTGTTTTGGGCTCCGTTCAGAGAAGAGTAGAGAGAAGTGGAGAGATTTGGACGACTCTTAACATCGAGGTCTTGAGAGATTATGAGGGCGATGCGACGTGAGTACGGAGCGGCAGCGGAATGCAAGGGCGGGGGGAAACGTGAGATCACCGAGAAAACCCGCCAACCAGTTGCACCGTCCGNGGAGCGGCAGCGGAATGCAAGGGCGGGGGGAAACGTGAGATCACCGAGAAAACCCGCCAACCAGTTGCACCGTCCGGCAAGATTCCCAACGTGCGAAAATCCGGAAGCGACTCCTCCGGGAATCGAACCCGGTTCATCAATGAGAAGGGCGAGTGGTCTTACCAATACAACATCAAGACCCCGCGTTTAGAGAAGAGCTTTGTGAGATGGAAAGAAAAAAAAATGCCGTGACATTTGTGCTACTACTGGCGCTGGTTACTTTATTTTCAAAGAAACATATCAATTGTGTAAATTGCAGTTTAACAAAATGGTGGTGGTTTTAAATTGTTTCCGAAAATCAACGGATAATTGTTGAATTACCAAAAAAGTAGAAGGCGTGCGAATGCTGTTTGTTCCAGGTCGTTGAACCCTCTGGGCGTGCCGGCAAACATCACCGACTGAGTAAGCACAGACGTAAAATAGGTTTTGCTCCCTGAATGTCGCATCGACTGCAGTCCATTAGCCCTGGCCAGAGAAGCACGATGTACCATTATGACGTCACCCAGGTGGATGGTCCTTTTTTTGTGGTCGAGGTGGTAGGCGTGGCAACAAAGCCCTTGTATTTTCTTCACCTCTGCTTTTGAGCATTTCTTGTAAAGAATTTGTTCATGAATACATACCTGTTTGATACATAATTCCTTACCGCTATTCTGGGATCAATGTCGGAAATTTTCTCCACGGATCATTTTATTTCTCTGCCGTAAATAAAGCGAGGTTAAAGATAAATAAGGGAGAACATACTTCCATATCTAATTGTAAATGGGCATATATAATATTAATATCGTATTCTTTTTTTTCAAACGGCAATTTTTCAAATAAAATGTCAGCCCAGCCTAACCAGTTATTCCTTTCAAGTTTCGNTATTCTTTTTTTTCAAACGGCAATTTTTCAAATAAAATGTCAGCCCAGCCTAACCAGTTATTCCTTTCAAGTTTCGCTTATTAATGCTTTGAGTTTTGTGTAGTTTGAAGCGTGTTTAGGACGTTTTTTTTACAGAAAATTAAAGAACATTAATTGATCAGTATTGTATTTGATTACACTTACAAGTTAAACAATTCTTTAATAGACATACACGTGGACATTTGTTTAAAGTGAAAACATTTAAGTATGCAAACATTACATCAGTGAGTGAGTATTAGTTGTAATATTACATAGTTAATAATAATTTCTCTTCTGAAATAGCAGCATCATGATTCATTGATAGTGCGATTGCCCGCACACTGTTCGTTTGATAACTGGAACTGTATGAGTATCACCAAATATGTGGTGCATGCTCCGACCATCTGGAAAGAAAGATATCACCGGCCATATTAATAAAGATTACATTACCTTACATAGTAATCCTTCATGTTCACATGTGTAAGACATATTTATGTTAATTACACTGCCAAAGGAGGCCAGTTGGAAACAGTTTATGTAACTACTATGGATATACTATTAATAAACGTACGTATAAAAATGACACACATTTACAGCCATCAGTATCTCGAACCTGGAAAATCATGATTCAAAAACTGCCATAGCAGCCACGACCTCGGGATCTAGAATACAAAATAACATAAAATATTGAGTAGTTTGTAACAGTATAAGGAAATTAACTACTTACAGATTCCTCACCTTAATAGCGTACTTTATCATTCAAACCAGATGTAATTTAAATTATTATATTTGACATTTTCAATTATTCATTCATATTTTGAAAACTTCACACCAATTCGGTTACCAATTTATTCCAAAATATTTTATTCTGTTTACAAAGTATAAATTTTTCAGTAAATTTCAGAACCATTCATTTATATCTAAATATTTATTAAAATCAGCGTGACACTTTTCAAGAAATCATTACACTTTCCCGGTTTTACTAAGCATTTAGACAAAGCTCAACATTTATGTCAAAAGCTATTTTTTTGTAACAAGGTTTGCAGCTGTGGGTCTGATTGCAGGCGCAAATATTTTACAAATGTTGGGGCAATCAGGTCCTCTGTGTACACCCAGCGCCATCAGCTAGAAAGAGATCTTTTACAGCCGCCTCTTTGCAGCGGACATTATTTTTTTCTTTCGTTTATCTCCTAGTATACCGAAGCAAAACTTTACACTGAGTATCTGCTTTGCAGATCAGTCCTTTAAATATAAACTTTTCGCTTACATATATTTTTAATTTTATGCATCACTCTAACTTTGGGTTTATTTCCGTTTTCGTAAATTATACTGCACTGTTGGTTTTGTGTTACTATTTGATAAGAGGACCATGGAAAGAAGCCTGGGAAATCATGGTAAATCAGAATTTTGATGACAGACCCTGGAATCAAACCCAGGTTTTTTCCGAATGCCAGTCCAGTATGTTACCCCTGCACCGTCTTATTTTGTATCTTTACTTTTAAATTAATTATTGAATTAACGAAGAGTTTGAATGTTGAAGCAATATGACGTAGTATTTAAGACTTTTAATATCCTCAACATAATTTAAATATCAAATTATTTTTCATACTTAGTTCTTTGTATTTGAATACGCACTAATCCCTCACTACACATTATGC
The DNA here is from genome assembly GCA_002778355.1 of Clitarchus hookeri. NCBI lineage: Eukaryota > Metazoa > Arthropoda > Insecta > Phasmatodea > Phasmatidae > Clitarchus > Clitarchus hookeri. The sequence goes on from NQII01007442.1 coordinate 74,656, forward strand.
AACATTCATGCCCAGTATACTCACAACATACAATGATAGATTACTTCTTTGTGGCGTGTGTGTCGGCAATATTGTTGCAGCAATATGCCGCAGTAATGAGTGCTGTGNAATGATAGATTACTTCTTTGTGGCGTGTGTGTCGGCAATATTGTTGCAGCAATATGCCGCAGTAATGAGTGCTGTGCTGGCAATCCTAACCTACCTAACGTATATTTTTCAAGTGTAATTGACAGCAGTGGAAATCATTGTCTGATTNCTGTGCTGGCAATCCTAACCTACCTAACGTATATTTTTCAAGTGTAATTGACAGCAGTGGAAATCATTGTCTGATTTTATTATTGATATAGCAGTATGGGCTAAGAAGTGTATTATCACCTAACTGGAAAATGTGTAACTAGAAGAAGTTGTTTAACTGTGTACTACAAAATACATCGCTGTCATCACACTATTTCACGGAAATATCTATAGAGCCTTGTATGAAATATTATATCTAGAAAAGTTGATAAGTTCTTAGGATGGTNACTATTTCACGGAAATATCTATAGAGCCTTGTATGAAATATTATATCTAGAAAAGTTGATAAGTTCTTAGGATGGTTAAAATTAATAAAATAGTCTCCTTGTATTAATACCCGAAACATCATACTTGTTAAGGAGTTCACACATGAATATAATAAGGAAGATTTGGAATTTATTAAAATTAGGGGGAAAATGCACCTCATAAAGTAGCGTAAAATAGGGAACTTGTTGTAAAGCCGACAAAGAACCTCGAAGGTCATAGTTATAGGCCAGCTGTAGGCATTATAGCTCTTTTTAAATATATTTAATTGTAAATTTTTGAAGTCTGTAGGGGTTTGGAGATATAATATGGTGATCCACTTTTTCAGCAGTGTGAACGTTGCTAGAATAAACACAATATGTATCACAAAGCAAAACTCTGCATGATATATTTTTTAAAGGAATGTGGGGAAACGTTCAGTTATTTGAACGACAAGGAACTAAAATGGAAGCTAAAGTATCGAACATTTCAATGCGAAGATTATATAGAAAATACTGAAGTATATTAACATGAGTTAATTATTATGGATAGGTCCATATAACTCCGCAGCNCGAAGATTATATAGAAAATACTGAAGTATATTAACATGAGTTAATTATTATGGATAGGTCCATATAACTCCGCAGCAAAAACGTACATCTTTATAAGAGTCCCATTTTTTTGACCAACCTGCAGGTATGGTTTACTCTTTATCCTGGCCATTTACTTACAGAGCATAGTGTGGTGTAATCCAAGGGGAAGAAGCCACACGCATGGAAATCGAATCTGTCGTGAAGCAACTGCATGGAGAAGGTCTTCAACTGGAAGAAAAAGAATTTAAATCAAATTAAACGAAGATAGGGGAAAACATTTTAAGGCTAAATTCTACACATGTTATCTCCGTAATAAATATTCAAAATTTGTTTTCAATACTACATTCACTAATATCTGAAACAATAAAAATAAACTTTAATATTAAAAACAACATTTTCAGTGTCAAGATGATTTAGGCAAGCTGTAAAATACTGTAAAATGATTGTCAGTTAATTGATTAATTTGAGTGTAAAAGAACGGTAACGCATTTAAAGCACACAAAAAAAAACATCTGCCTTCCCTGTGGTTTGTGGTAGTGGCGGTGGACACGGGTTCGCGTGCGCTTACTCGTGCGTGGGCTCTCGGTGCTTGTGTGGCGAGCGAGCCACAAGCCTGCTTATGAGCCAGCACGGTGGGGGTGTGCGTCACTTCACCTTAGATATCTAGCCTAAGACTCTTTTACAACACTCACTCAGCCTAACATTTTTTGGCCTCAAGTCTCTCATTATTTTGCCTAAAGTCACTAGACCGGCAATTCTTTGACGTAATGTCACTAGGCTTGTAATTCTTTGGTCTAAAGTCACTAGGCCTGTAATGTTTTGGTCNCGGCAATTCTTTGACGTAATGTCACTAGGCTTGTAATTCTTTGGTCTAAAGTCACTAGGCCTGTAATGTTTTGGTCTAAAATCACTAAGCCTGTAATGGTTTGATCTTAAGTCACTAGGCTTAAAATGTTTTGGTCTAAAGTCACTAGGCCTATAATGTTTCGTCTGAAGTCACTAGGCCTATATTTTTTTCGTCTAAAGCAACTACGCCTATACGTTTTTGGTCTTAATTCGCTAGGCCTATTATTGTTAGGTGTAAAACCACTGGGCCTACAATTCTGGTCTAAAGTCACTAGGTCTATAATTTTTTTTGGCCTAAATCACTAGATTTATAATTATTTTGCCTAAAGTCACTTGGCATACAATTTTTAGCATAACTTAATGCTAAATATTTCTAGGCCAAGTGGTGGGTGACAAATAACAGAGACTTTTCCATTGCTTGTCACCTTTCCTTATTTTATTTATTGCACCATCTTAGTAGACTACTTTATTTGTAAACCACAATATTAAATGGGTTGGATAACATTTAAAACCTCGTCAAATATTTATGCAATTATTTAAAGGATTTTGTGTACAAAAGAATTGTTTAAAACAGATTACCAAGTATACAAATAACTGCCATATTTTGAGGCATTCTCTCTCCTCAGCATTATATAACAATAATTTTACTTGTTTTTTTTTTAACTTATGTATTTATGAGCCAGATGGACGTTACTTGGACCGTTTCTGCACTACGGGCAGAGAAGTTCACGATGTAAACGAAAATACTTCGTAATGAATTTCACGAAAATGAATTACTTAAAATATGCAAAATTGCCCTATAGTTTAATAATTTTAATATTAGACTGTTTTTTCTCTTCGGTATTTTATTCGATAGGAGGTAATTTGAAATATTCACAACATAAAAAAGAGATATTTGATAACCACATAAATATGTATTGGATTTAATTTTTTTGTTTGAAATATATTCTCAGTTTGTTTGAATTTCAGTTATTTCATATTTGCTGCTATTTTGGGCGTGTTTCGTCTTTATGAGATCACTTTTTTCCGACGTAATATTTCGGAAATCGTTAGCGAAGGAATTTGAAATTTGGAATACTGATAAACATTACTTTATGAACAGATCTACATTACTTAAACACCACGACAATTTAATAATACAAACAATGTAATATAGATCTTGCAACATATGGGACAGGCTTTACGGCGCTGAAGTCCGGCACAATCTACATCCTCCAGCACTGCAACTGTACTCTGGTGAGTAAGACAGTATACTGGACCTTCTCCTATGCTGTTCTTGATGCACTNTCCTCCAGCACTGCAACTGTACTCTGGTGAGTAAGACAGTATACTGGACCTTCTCCTATGCTGTTCTTGATGCACTCTGATCCTTTTGTTCTCACACGACTTTCGGTCATCTTTCTCATGTAAAACTCTATTCTCTCCAGTCAGTATTACACTATCTTCAACTTAGAAACCTTTACCCAAGTATTACCTCACGGGGCATAGGAATTTTCAATTTGTAATTGATCAAACTCTTCTAATCTTTTTCCAACACTTGTGGGCAAATTGATGTCATAGCTTATGCATTTATTCATTTTCCATCCGNTGTCATAGCTTATGCATTTATTCATTTTCCATCCGCATTCTTGGCTCAAGCAGCAGTCCTTTTCACTCAGCCACTCCCTTGAATTCACTTCCTGATGTCATCAACCTTCGTGCAGTCCGTTAACACTTGTCCCACTGCGTCATCCAATTCACATGCATCACATAATGGAGATGTGACAAACCAAGAGCAACATAGAGGACAGCTAGATGTAATAAGAAAAAGAAAAAAAACACTTATTTTTCACGAGGCAATATTGCCTTGCTTACTGAACTAAGGCCAACATTGCCAGTGCCAGTGAAAAGTCACGGTGACCATGAGACAGCGACAGAGACAAGCGATTCGGTAACTCGTGGGAAGCGGTCGCACCAGTCACTGTCGCTGTGACTTGGAGTATTCTGTCACAACTCGTGACAGCGACATCCCTGGAAGAGTGACAAAGTCACCGTGACAAAAAAATTATACTCATCCCCAAAAATAAGTAACTGTTTAATGTACTGCACGCGGGTAAAGCCTTTGAAAGAAAAAACAGTTCATACAAATGAAGACCAGATATTAGATATGCGAATTATATGGTAGATTTGAGACACAAGTTTACCACATCTGTCCTACACTCATACTTGTATTACAGTTTGCTTGTAAACAAGCCCTTTAGTATTCAGAGAAGACGTAGAGACAGCCAAGATAGTTAAGAAAAAATAGTGCCGTATTCGAGCGTGCAGACGGTGTAAAGTTTGATTTAACTCTCATTGCGTCGAACTTAACATCACAGTAAGTGACCAAAAAACCATCTTTAGCATGAGTTAACAAACAGAAGGCTTCAGATATATCTCTAGAATACCGAATATGTTTATTGAGAAAACTCTCTGTGGTACTAGACGACGTTTTTGTATTATTTGACATTAGACACACACTTATATAGAATTAATATATCTGCCAATTCATTTAATGAATTATTCACAGAAACCTGCAAACATTACATATTATAAGTGTAATATTCTGTAAACAATATTTCTGAGAGTAATCTGTGTTGTCACCAGCACGTGCACTTTATACAAGGATTTATTCTTGAATGACTTAGTAATAGGAGATCCGTTACTCGGCCGGTGAACTTTTTCATTATCGGCTTGAGAGTCCTTCAAGACATGCCGTGAAAATTGTGAGCCAATGACAGAAATCAGACTATCTGGAGTTTAATATTCTGTCGCCAACATCTTTAAGTTTTTGTGTTCCTAACTATTTATCACCCTGTCTGACGCACAATCGAATACATGCTGTTTTTCTCAAAGCGTTCAATTAGAATAATTCTTCAGAGTGTCGGATTGTTTTGTCAAAAACAATATTGTACAATCCTAGTAACACAGGCAGTGAAAAGGTGAAGAACAAATATTACGGTAACACAAAAGTTTTATAAAAGTTTTCTTGTAGCCAATTTCTGTTAGTGTCACCTCCGAAACACGAGATTTTTATTTCAAATACCATGGAAGATAACTAAATTGTGTCCGGTTTTTTAAATTAATATTTAGTTTTATAATGCAATCAGATTTCTACCTCTAAAAGAGCATTAGCAGCATTCATACTGAAATAACTTGATACTTACTTTAAATCCGTTAGTGTCGTGAAATACTTGTACGATACTATCTTCTTCTGTATTTATTCTCAATATCTGAATTAAGTCACACATTTGAAGTATATTCTGTATTTTGGGCGAGTAAACAATAAAAATAACTACGTGCTTAAATAAAATTTAATGTAAAGACTTGCATCACTCACCTGAAACTTCAGCTCAATGTCAGATGTACCGTTAATAAATTTGTGTATCAAATGCCCGGTGTGCTGAATCTGCCAATCGAAAAATAAATCAACATTTATCGTAACTTCGTGGTATTTATACTGGAGAATAATACGAACTTCACGAAATATAGAAAGCAAGAGTGGATTAAACCTAAAGTCAATATGTGTGTGCTTGATAAGCAGGAGGACAACATACATTCAAAATCGATACGTTCAATGTGAGGTCACAACTGCTTCTCAAAGTTTCACATAGCTAATTATTCAGTCACGTCTCAACAGAAAGCAATTCAACTAACAAACTCGTTCGTTATAAAAGAATACTGGAAACATTTTTAAAAATAATTTTAGTTCATTATGTTGTAAAAATTTAAAGTTATAACAAAATGGACAATAAACAAGTATAGTGTTTACTTTTGATGAAACTGATTTTGCAGTTATCTTATGCTCTTGACGGCAACATAATCAATTTAATGTAGCACCGAATTCCCAACAAACCATATATATTATTAATAATTTTTGAACAAACTATAAATCTGTAACATACATACGCACCTGTTGACGCACACGATGGCAGATATACACAAGCCACCAGAAGAAGAAAACACATGCTAAAAAGTAAAAGCATATTATTATTGTGGCAGGTTTTCCTAACTTTTCAATATTTTTACTGGTGTCATTCGCATCCAGTGCGATACTGAACAAATTATACAGGCAAAAAACAAATTCCGTAAAAAAAATTGTACATTGGGACAGAATCTGTATCCCGTATGCTGAGTTCAGATGTTCGGAAATTTCCCAAAGATTGCTGTAAGTACGTGCAATAATTGAACGATCATGAACAAGGTTCGCTTTTTGCCTTTCTGTCAAACACGGTTGAACACGTATTACTTTTTCCTCTGGACGAAAAGAGGTCTCTGTCCAATCGCAGATGTCATTAATACATTTTTTCAGTTGAATATTAATCGATTTTATAACTGAACCTACAATAAAAACAAATAGTGCGTATTCCAGTACTACGAAGTTACCAGAGTTGGCGCAAATAGTGAAAATAAGAAATGTTACATTACGTAAGTCGGTAATATTTAGCCAGTAAACAATCTTTAATGAAACAAAAACAATAACAGTGGAGGCCGAACCGTACTAATAATGACTACAAATTTAAGGTTGACTTTTAACTACTGGCACGTGGACAGTTTTTCGATGACATGTTTAATAGTGTTCCATTGAGCAATTGTCGCAAACATGATTGTGACGTAGTTGAAAACATATCCCGCTATCATGATCAGGTATATTTTCGTGTACACCGAAAGTGTCTTAAGAGGTACTTCAGATATGTAGTTGAATGCTTTAATAGTTATCAAGCAACTCAGAAATGCAAAAAGCAATTTGCTGTAAACATTTGACACCCTTTCAAGTATCACATGCCGTAGCTTGGAACTTCCCCCAAAATGAATTGGGTGAAGACCTAAAACGTAGGACGTAATCATATATGGATTTATTGCTGCGAGCAAGTTTAAATCTCGGAAATAATTTTGCATGGCGCGGAAATAAACGTCGCAAGTATGCTGGAATGCTTTAAATGTTCTCAAATTTGTACATAAAAAACCTGTTAGTATCCTGACACTATCCGACCTTGATTTATTCCAATATATGAACACAACCACACATTCAAGTATCGTCGAGTAAAGAACACAATATTGCTGATTGCGAAGCGAAGTTCTTTCTTCACAGACGTATCTGCCCAAAAAGAGAGAACCACAACCTTTCACTACTCGTTCTGCATGTTTCAGACATGGTAACGGTCTTCAGAAATCCATTTCCAACATCTACGGATTGTAGTTTATTCATAACACAAATGAAATATGCAGGCGATGGTGCGAGTCTTCTAATAAGGTTAAAAGCATTATTGATTTTACGTTTGGAGATATAAAAAAAAATGCGATAATTCTGAGCACACCCTCTTGTCACCTACTGGAAATGTTTGATCTAAAGAGGATGAGTTATTGATTCGTACTTAACGTAATTACAAGCAACTTCTGAGAATGATTTTCCGATATGTACAGCAAACAGTATTATAATTATCACAATGGATGTTTCTTATTTCTCGTATATTTGTACATTTTATAATTTTCGTATATTATGGCTAACAGCTGTAGTTTTATGAGCTTTGATGAAATGTCCTATTGCAGACTGCAAATACAAATAAATTAACAGTATGCAACCAATATGATATAACTTCCAAAATTAATTTTAATTTTTTTTTGTTGTTTTTACAGTTGTACGGAATCAGTTCACTCCTTACTTTCATTGTTTATTATGTGTGTCCAAGTTTTCTTTATATTGTAACTATACATTTCATGTGACTGCGTTGTTCGAAAGCTTTCCTTCCATTTATACTCGGGAATGGCATGCAAGTTTGTACTAGATTAAGTTGAAAAATATATTTTACATCTCGTAATTAAAAGGGTGAATTTATAAAACCGTTCTTTAAAGATTACCTGTTGTCGAAAAGGTAAATTTAAAGTGATTTTTTTATTTGGTCTATTAATAGATTATTTCGCCTACAAAGATGAAATTTAGAGGCTTATTAATTTATATTTATGTCAAAGTGTTATTGATTTGACGGTTAGAGAAAGATGAAATTTTCAACACTTTTGGTCACAACTTCTTGTCAGCTACTGGAAATGTATTTTGTAGCGAGGAAGCGTTATTGACTCGAACTTTACCTAATAGCGTGCAACAGCCAATGAGAAAATTCCGAAATATACAAAACAGAGTGTTGTGATTATCAGCATTGTTGTGATAAATATATTTTATATAACAATGATTTTAATATTTATTACGTAATTTTATTATATAATTATAGTTTATCATCGTGTAAGATGACTTCAAAACTCATATACTCATTGATATTATAATTGCCGCAGCCCGAACGAATTATCCCCTAGAGACTAACGTTAGTATAGAGAACTATTATGGGCAATACTACAACTGATTTAGTTTTGGCTGTTCTTTGTAGTGTAGGTCACAAGTTAAACGACGATCGCTAAAACAGTTACAATCTTGGCAATGTAAAGGACTGCAAGACGAAGCTGTGTGCAGTTTAATTAACGTGCATATTTATTAATGCTAGTAGTAGCAAGCATGATATAGCGACGCATTCGAGAGAACATAAACATTTTACACAGATTGTGAGATGACGAATCGTAATACTACTGGATGCAAGGTGATCGTTCTGTCGAATTACCCGCCTTCTGGACCATTAAGGGGGCATTGTGCAATGGTGTTATAATAAGTGCATACATGAGGGAACCGAGAATCGCCGGGAATGTTGTATAACCATAGGAAGAGAGAATATTTTCATCGTCTGTCATGAGGCAACTCGATTAACAGAGTCTCTTTCCACAATCCAGAAACATTCAACAGCGTCGTTAGTAACCCCAGCTTAAACCCGCAACCATAACAGGGTGACTTTAAAATTTATACTCTCATTCTCGTCATGCTGTACGTAATCTTAAACTGACACCGGAACAATGGCGACTTTGTGTTAGCGTTATCGTAATCAGTGATTAATCATGAACGGCTGAGGTATGGCGATGTAGTTTCTATAGAAAACAGTAAATGTTTTGTTTGGACACGGATAAAAACCATACTCGTCTATGGAAGGGCACGCCGCAGAACACAAACTCGGGCTTCATTGTTGAGAGATAGACTGACCCAACTGGTGAGGTCATATAATGAGGAGTATTCTCCAATGATACTCGATAAATGCAGGTAGTGATCAGGCGAATATTGACGGCCTAACGGAAGGTACAGGAGATTCTGCGGTATCATGTGCTTTCCTTCATGTCGTGCTTTTAAAGAATGATTTTCTAATGGGCTAATGACAAACGAAAAAAAAATATATCGTGGTTGGAGTGCATTTGACAAAATGAGTAATGGTGTGGTGAGTGGAGGCCTGCCGACTTATTAATCAATGAGAAGCATTGGTAGGTGAGGGAAAGTTTATGACAGTGTGATTGATTGGAGGAGGGTCAGTCGTCTGCTGGACATAGTAATGCGGGAACCTCCAGAAATGTATGTTTTTAAATACATTCTAATAATAATTGTTACTAATTTTGTTATTATTTTTATATACATTTTGTATGCCATTTTTATAATTTTTGCAACTTTTTTGATTTTTTTGGGTTCAAGGTCATTCAAGATCAATGGGGAAAGTGTATCGATTTGGAATAAAACCAATATGGCCGTGGAAGCCATACTCTGCCCTCGAAAACGATACCCCCAAATCCTTCCGATGGATCGAAAAGTGCCTTTCGGGGGATCGTTTTTGCAACTGTAGGGATAAGTGCTTTTTTGAAGGAAAAAAGGGAAATTTTGAGGGAAAATTTGTTGGTTTTGAGGGGAAAAAAGTACATTTTTTAGGGGGAAAAGGAAAGAAGAGGGAATTTAAGGCAGCGGTGGCTGGCTTAGATGCCCCACGCCCGTGCCCCAAAGTCCCCTAAAACCCACCACTGTTGGGCTATATGTTAAAAATAACAGCCATGTAAATATTTTCTGTTAGTATGCCATATGTTCAGAACAATTTCAACCTAACTTAGTATGTAGCTCTATCTATGAATAACATCATATGTGCCAATACATAAGCACTTTGTCCTTTATAAATTAAGATATCGCTATATGAGAAAATACGAACTTTTATGCCATATGTCGGGGACCAATCAACCGATTCCCCCCGAACTTTGCACACAAGTAGTGCCACATTAGGCCACGTTAACGCACAGGTTTGAGATGTGTCTGGCATTATTTACAATATGGATGGCGTAGATAGTATCAAGGTAAGATTGTTATATTTATTAAACCAATTTCGATTACGGTTTGTATGCTGTCGTACCCATTAGAAACGTCAAAAATGTTTTTAGAGATCCTTTTTTGGCCGTCATCTTGTAAGATAGTGACCGATCACAAAATTTGACACTTACGCTATATTTCGGGAACCAATTAGCCAATTATTACCAACTCCCTGAACAGGAAAACTAGTTCTTCAGTTTTGTCATTTCGGTATAACTGGAACAGTTTTCCTAACAAGATAATAATTTATGGACCTTATTGTGCAGAGACATGTGTTAAAAAATGAAAACAATAAAAAAAAAAAAGGATAAGTAGTATTACAAGAAATTTTCTAGATTCTCAGTGCGATGGAGGAAATTCTAGCAATAATTTTAAAAGCATTTATTGACGAGTGAAACATTCTGAAGAATGAATAGTACGCCTGGAGTCAAAGTAGTACATATACCATTGAAAGAGGCGGAAGAAACATTTTCCGAGAGTTAAACTCTGGAATAGTAGCATGCAAGCTAATTAAATTATTATAAAAGAAAATTCCTACCTAATAGCTTCCCGTTGGTCATAAACTGACTCGACTGAAATTAATTTCGCACTATCACGAATCAAATCACTAGGTTGCGACGATGAATACGCAAGGAAAAAAGAAGGCTGTCGAATAGGCCCACTCCCGAGACGGGCCAAAGCCATCTTTCTAGCCTATATGTTCGATTTTACATATATAATCTCTAAACACGATTTTGTATTGTATGTCTTATTAACGTTAAAACTTATTGAACAGGAATGACAGACAAACAATTAAAAACAATCCAATTGCATAGTTTGTATATGACTATAAAAGAACAACGTTAGGTGTGTGCGAATATTAATAACAGGCAAAACCATTAAAATGTCCACCATCAGCAGCAAGACATCGTCTGCAATGCTTTGGAACAGAACGACAAACAGTAGCTATGGTTTCCCCAGGCGGTCACATCAGCGTCTCTCATGACATGTAGTGTCCGCGCCTTTATGATGTACCCAGTGTTCTTCAGAGTTGCTAACACATAAAAATTTAACGGCGTTAATTCTGGAGATCTGGGTGGATAATTAATACTTTCTCGTCTGATTATCCACCTTCCAACAAGTGTTTCATCCAGGAGCTATCGTACTTCTCGTGGTAATGTGGAGGTGCGTTGTCCATCTGCGAAAAGCAATCGTCATCTGGGTACAGTTGATGATCAGCTGGCACAGTGTTTGTTTGCAATACAGTACGGTCATTTTCACCTGCCACCGTCACATAAAAGAAGAATGGCCCACAAGTCCTCTGGCGGACACACCAAACCACCTTGTTAAACTAGGCAGACTAGGTGCTTGCTCTAACACAAAGAGGGAATTTTAATCTGCCCATTACCCACAGTTATGACGGTTGACGGTTCCATTAAATTTAAAGGTTGAATCTATGGACCGAAAAATAGCTCACAGCCTACACACAAAATTTAACACACTGGTCTGGGTCATTTGCATTCATAGCGAAAAGTAACGTGGGGAATGTTAGGCCTCCTATTTACTCGTTTTGAAATGGCACGCACAGTTGATTTACTTGTTATCTGACTTACGCACAGCTTGAAATACGGACGAGACTTCCCGCTGGAACTTGTGAATGTATGCAACATATCTCCTCACTCCCTTCGACCATAGTCGTTCATTCCTGCCACATCTTCCTTTCATCATATCACACTCACATCCGTCCCTCTCAAACTCCTCCACCATTTCCGCTACAACTGTTATGCCGCCGATCGGCGATGCAAACGGAACTGACATCCGCACAATGTGTAAACGCGATTGGACAAACCTAATGTGATTGTATGGACAAATACACCCACAATTGTGTAATATATTTTACTTGTAAGGACTCACTTTAGTATTCATAGAAGACGTAGAAACAGCCAAGGCTGTCAAGTTAAAGCAATGCCGTATTCGATCGTGTAGACGATGTAAAATTCTGATGTTAACTCTTTATGCGTCGAGCTTAACATCACAGTCAGTGACCAAAAAATCACCTTTAGCAGGAGTTAAGACCCAGAGGAATTCAGTTTTATCTCTGGAATACTGTAGGTGTTTGTTGTGAAAACTCTCTGCGTTACTAAACTTTTTTTTTTGTGTTATTTGACATTAGACACACACTTATATACAACTTATATATATGCCAATTCATTTGATGAATTATTCAGAGAAACCTGCATATATTATTAGTGAAATATTCTGTAAACAATTAATCTGGGAGTAATCTGTGTGTTCACTGGCACGTGCATTTTATACAGGAATTTATTTATTCTTGTGTGACTTAGTAATAGGAGATCGGTTACATGGCCGGTGAACGTTTTCATTATTGGCTTGAGAGTCCTTCATGACATGCCACGGAAATTGTGAGCCAATGACAGAAGTGAGACTACCTGGAATTTAATATTCTGTCATCAATACCGCTAAGTTATTGTGTTCCGAACTATTCATCACCCTGTCTGACGCAAAAGCTAATACCAGCTGTTTTTTTTCTCACGGCGTTCAATTGAAATAGTTCTTCACAGAGTGTCGGATTGTTTTGTCAGAAAAACCATATTGTCTTATTTTTGTAACACTGCCAGTGAATAGGTAAAGAGCAAATATTACGCTAACGCAAACATTTTATAAAAGTTATCTTGTAGCCAAGTTCTGTTAGTGTCACCTCCGAAACACGAGATTTTGATTTCAAATTCCACGGAAGATAACTAAATTGTGCCCGGTTTTTAAATTTAAGATTAAGTTCTATAAAGTAACCAGATTTCTACCTCTAAAAGAGCATTAGCAGCATTCATACTGAAATAACTTGATACTTACTCTAAATCCGTTGATGTATTAAAATACTTGTACGAAACTGTGTTTTTCTGTATTTCTTCTCAACCTCAGAATTAAGTCACACATTTGTTGAATAATGTGTATTTTGGAAGAGTAAACAATAAAAAAATATATGTGAGCTTAAATATTATTTGATATAAAGAAATGCATCACTCACCTGAAACTTCAGCTCCATGTAGGTTGTACCGTTAATCAATTTGTGTATCAAATGTCCTGTGTGCTGAATCTGTCAATCGAAAAATAAATCAACATATATCGTAACTTCGTGTTATTTGCACAGGAGAATAATACGAACTTCGCGAATTATAGAAGGCAAGAGGGAATTAAACCTAAAGTGAATATGTGTGGGCGTGATAAGTGGGATGATATAATACTTTCAAGATAGATTCGTTCAATGTTAGGTCACAACTGCTTCCGAAATTTTCACGTAGCCAACTATTCAGTCACGTCTCAACAGCAAGCAATTCAACCAACAAACACGTTCGTTATAAAAGAATACTAAAAAAAATATTTAAAATATTTATATTTTGTTAAGTTGTAAAAATTAAAAAACAAATTAAAATATATAATAATTAAGTATGCTGTTTACTTTTGATGAAATAGATTTTTCAACAATTTATGCTCTTGACGGCAGCATAATTAATTTAATGAAGTAGGGAATTCTCAACAAACCATAGATATTATTCATAATTTCTAAACAAACTATAAATCTGTAAAAGTCATACGCACCTGTTGACGCACACGATGGCAGACATACACAAGCCACCATATAAAGAAAACACATGCTAAAAAGTAAAAGCATATTATTATTGTGGCAGGTTTTCCTAACTTTTCAATATTTTCACTAACGCCATTCGCATCCAGTGCGATACTGAACAAATTATACAGGCAAAAAACCAATTCAGTAAAAAAAATTGTACATTGCGACAGAATCTGTATCCCGTACGCTGAGTTCAGATGTTCGGTAATCTCCCAAAGATTGCTGTAAGTACGTGCAATAATTGACAGCTCATGAACCAGGTTCGGTTTTTGCCTTTCTGTCAAACACCGTTGAACACGCATTACTCTTACTTCTGGACGAAAAGAGGTCTCTGTCCAATCGCAGATGTCATTAATAAATTTTTTCAATTGAATATTAATCAATTTTATAACTGAACCTACAATAAAAACAAAGAGTACGTATTCCAGTACTACGAAGTTACCAGAGTTGGCGCAAATAGTGAAAAGAAGAAATGTTACATTAGGTAAGTCGGTAATATTTACCCAGTAAACAATCTTTATGGAAACAAAAACAATAACAGCGGTGGCCTGAACCGTACTAATAATGACTACAAATTTAAGGTTGTCTTTTAAGTTCTGGCACCTGGACAGATTTTTGATGGCATGTTTAATAGTGTTCCATTGAGCCATTGTCGCAAACACGATTGTGACGTAGTTGAAAACATATCCCGCTATCATGATCAGGTATATTTTCGTGTACACCGAAAGTGTCTTAAGAGGTACTTCAGATATGTAGTTGAATGCTTTAATAGTTATCAAGCAACTCAGAAATGCAAAAAGCAATTTGCTGTAAACATTTGACACCCTTTCAAGTATCACATGCCGTAGCTTGGAACTTCCCCCAAAATGAATTGGGTGAAGACCTAAAACGTAGGACGTAATCATATATGGATTTATTGCTGCGAGCAAGTTTAAATCTCGGAAATAATTTTGCATTGCGCGGAAATAAACGTCGCAAGTATGCTGGAATACTTTAAATGTTGTCAAATTTGTACATAAAAAACCTGCTATTATCCTGACACTATCCGACCCTGATTTGTTAAATTATTTGAATACAACCACAAATTCAAGTATCGACGTAAAGAGAACACAATATTGCTGATTGCGAAGCGAAGTTCTTTCTTCACAGACGTATTTGCCCAAAAAGAGAGAACCACAACCTTTCACTACTCGTTCTGCATGTTTCAGACGTGGAAACGGTCTTCAGAAATCCATTTCCAACATCTACGGATTGTAGTTTATTCAGAACACAAATGAGATACGCTGCTGATAGTGCGAGTCTTCTAATCATGTTAAAAGCATTATTGATTTTACGTTTGGAGATAGATAAAAAATGCGATAATTCTGAGCCCACCTTCTTGTCACCTACTGGAAATGTATTATCTAAAGAGGATGAGTTATTGATTCGTACTTAACGTAATTACGAGCTACTTCTGAGGTTGATTTTCCGATATGTAAAGCAAACAGTATTATAAATATTACAACGATTGTTTCTTATTTCTCGTATATTTGTACATTTTATAATTTTCGTATATTATGGCTAACAGCTGTAGTTTTATGAGCTTTGATGAAATGTCCTATTGCAGACTGCAAATACGAATAAATTAACAGTATGCGACCAATATGATATAACTTCCAAAATTAATTTTAATATTTTTTTTTGTTGTATTTACAGTAGTATGGAATCAGTTCACTCCTTACTTTCATTGTTAATTATGTGTGTCCAAGTTTTCTTTATATTGTAACTATACATTTCATGTAACTGCGTTGTTCGAAAGCTTTCCTTCCATTTATACTCGGGAATGGAATGCAAGTTTGTACTAGATTAAGTTGAAAAATATATTTTACATCTCGTAATTAAAAGGGTGAATTTATAAAACCGTTCTTTAAAGATTTCCTGTTGTCGAAAAGGTAACTTTAAAGTGACTTTTTTATTTGGCCCATTAATAGATTATTTCGCCTACAAAAACGAAATTTAGAAGCTTATTATTTCATATTTATGTCAAAGTGTTATTGATTTGACGTTTAGAGAAAGATGAAATTATCAACACTTCTGGTCACAACTTCTTGTCAGCTACTGGAAATGTATTTTGTAGCGAGGAATCGTTATTGACTCGAACTTTACCTAATAGAGTGCAACAGCCAATGAGAAAATTCCGAAATATACAAAACAGAGTGTTGTGATTATCAGCATTGTTGAGATAATTATATTTTATATAACAATGATTTTAATATTTATTACGTAATTTTATTATATAATAATAGTTTATCATCGTCTAAGATGACTTCAAAACTCATATACTCATTGATATTATAATTGCCGCAGCCCGAACGAATTATCCCCTACAGACTAACGTTAGTATAGAGCACCATTACGGACAATACTTCAACTGATTAAAGTTTGGCTGTGCCTTGCCGTGTAGATTATAAGTTTAACAACGATCGCTAAAACAGTTACAATCTTGGCAATGTAAAAGACTGCAGGACGAAGCTGTGTGCATTTTAATAAGGGTGCATATTTAGCAATCTTAGTGGGTAGCTAGCATGATTTAGCGACGCATTAGNTATAGCGACGCATTCGAGAGAACATAAACATTTTACACAGATTGTGAGATGACGAATCGTAATACTACTGGATGCAAGGTGATCGTTCTGTCGAATTACCCGCATTCTGGACCATTAAGGGGGCATTGCGCGATGGTGTTAGAATAAGTGCATACATGAGGGAACCGAGAAGCGCCGGGAATGTTGTATAACCATAGGAAGAGAGGATATTTTCNTGGGAGAGAGGATATTTTCATTGTCTGACATGAGGCAACTCGATCAACAGGGTCTCTTTCCACAATCCAGAAATATACAACAGTGTCGTTAGTAACCCCTGCTTAAACCCCAACCATAACAGGGTGACTTTCAAATTTATACTCGCATTCTCTTCATGCTGTAAGTCATCTTAAACCGACACCGGAACAATGGCGACTTTGTCTTAGCGTTATCGTAATCAGTGAATTATCATGAACGGCTGAGGTATGGCGATGTAGTTTCTGTGGAAAACAATAAATGTTTTGTTTGGACACGGATAAAAACCATACTCGTCTATGGAAGGGCACGCCGCAGAACACAAACCCGGGCTTCATTGTTGAGAGATAGACTGACCCAACTTGTGAGGTCATATAATGAGGAGTAATCTCCAATGATACTCGATCTATTCAGGTAGTGATCAGGCGAATATTGACGGCCCAACGGAAGATACAAGAGATTCTGCGGTCTCATGTGCTTTCCTTCATGTCATGCCTTTAAAGAATGATTTTTTAACGGGCTAATGACCACCAATGGGTAGCAGGGTTTCCATTGACTTGAATGGATATGTCGACATCTTTACATTTAAGTCCAGTCTCTAGATTTGTCAAATTTATAACAAGTATAGAGTCAACTGGGTCGGCAACTAGACCCCCCAATGTTTCTACAAGCGTCGGAATCAGAAGGTTGCAACAATTATAGGACGATTTCTACATGATAGGTTCCTCATTGGATCCTTACTCTTGTGCGTCCAAGAGAGATGTGGTGCAACAATGTACTAAAGTTACTTTTAAATCGTAATATTTTGCCCAAACAAATGGTTTATTTTTCTTGCTGTTATAATAAGTTAATACTTTTATCGTCCCTATCAAATGTTATACTTTCATTACATTTTATCAACTTTTGGGTGTGCTAAATTCAAGGCAAAGGATGAACATGGATTTCTCTGTTATGTGAGAAGGAAAAGACAAGAAAATTACAAATAAAATAATGCACGAAATTAGTATACGAAAGTATGTTACGGGAGTCTGTATTATAGTGGGTCATAGAAGCTGTGAGAATGCAGACCTTGGCCTTATTATAAATTGTTAGGCAGCCTTCCGTTTTTCGCCAGATGGCTTTCCGTGATCTTAAGGAGAAGATACCCAAGTCATTTACCTCTTCGCCGTATCCCATACACGACAAGGGAAGTCACAATGTAGATACCCACCTTGAGGAATATAATTCCCACTTTTAATATATTTTGGGACAACACTAGTAAAGACTTAAGCATAAGATTTCTCTCTCCTTTATTAAAGATTCTCAAAATAACAAATAGGACTAAGAAAAGTGAGAAAAATGTATAAAATGTTTCCAATGAAGAAAAAAGTTCTGGAACTGGAGTAGTGAACTGAACTGTGAACTTCGGAACTTCACCTCGTCTAACTGTCAACATCTTGTCTTAATTTTTTATTCGGTTTTACAAAAACAAGTTTTTATCTGAGATGTACCTAAGGTACTTATATCATGGAGAATAACAAGTATGGAAATGACAGTTTGGTAAACTAGTTTATGGTTTGAGCAGCTGAGTAGCCGTGACCTTGACTTTAACGCGATGTGACCTTCACATATGACGGAAGCCTCGTTGTTTGCATGGCCATGGACTTTGCATTCTTCATTCCCATTTATGTATTAAAGAAAATTAGTTAAGGGACTTCGAATAGACTTTCAAGCTATTGAGACTAAATTAAAGAGGGAAGAGATGATGGTCAGTAAGGTAATGTGGTGTGTTGGCAAGAAGAATATTCTTATACAAAGCGTAAATTAAGGGTTTTTGACGAAGTGGTCTCAAGCTAGCAGTTGTCTTGTTATGTTTGAGTTGTTTGCAGGCCATGACACCATAAACAACAAGTCGAGCAACTGCGAGTTAATTAAATACACGTCTGAATGCTACCATTGCATGGGTT